>JAOZJS010000277.1:0-49952 GCA_025882695.1 Amerodectes protonotaria | reverse complement strand
AATGGAATAATAATAATAATGGAATAGGATAGGATGTGATGGTGGTAGTTGGCTGGTTGGTTGGTTAGATGGTTGGTTGGTTGGTCTCGGCAATGATGGTTACGATGGCGTGTATTTTGGAGCCGATTTGCCATTTTCAAAGCTACTTCGGTACTGGTCGGACCGACCGACCAACCAACCAGCCACCCGACAAACAACAATGACAATCTGTGGTTGATTTTTCTTATTTTTTTTTTGAATTTTTCAGTTCATTCGTTCGTTCGTCCAACATCGTTCTTTATTCGCCAACGCCCGCCATCATCACACCGAACTTCAATTGTTATCCTCATTTTTTTCCTCTTCAGCTTCTTCTTCTTTTTTTTTAGTAGCAACACACACACATAGTTAGAGAGGGAGACCGAGAGAAGAATTTGATTTGATTGATGCAGCTGTAAACACGCGCGTTCGTTTTTCCAGGTGAAGGCACATGGCATTCTTGTTGTTTTCTGGTTTTGTGTGTGTGTGTGTGTGTTTTTGGTGGAAAAACGCCGGTTCTTTCCTCCACGACGATAATGATGGATTCTCATCATTGCAGTTTTTGATCATAATCATCTTAGAAAATAACATTCTAAATTGGATTTTAATTTTTTTCTGAATTTCGTGTTCCTTTCTTGTCGTTTCTCGAAGGACAATTTTATTTTCCCCCCAAAACAAGTGATTTCTAGCACTCAGCGTTCATCGAATCCAAGAATCTTGAATTCGTTTCCTTTTTTTCGGGTAAGTCACGTTTTTTCCAAACTGGCCAATAGGGAAAAAAGTCTGGCAAATTTGGTTAATTTTCCTTCTTTCGAATGGCTATTTCCACCTTGACCGGAAATGAGGGGACTTTCAAAAGAGCTGTTCATAAAGTTTGTGTCCTGGTTTACCTGTATTCACACAGTCGTAATAGGCAGTTCTCGCTGTTTGTCGCAATGTGGTGATTTAATTTGTAGCAATTATTTCTTTTCTCCATTAATTTGTAACAAGAGCCTGAAGTTTAAGGTTTTTTTATTGAAGATGGTGGTGGTGGGGAGATGGATTTTTCTGATTTTGGCGTTTGTTAGCTATGTTACCACTGCCAGGCGTGTATGTGTGCGGTTGTAGGTATATGCTGCCGTTTTCATTTGGTTTGGCAGATCTGCCACATTATTATTATGATGGCTATGCCTACAACAATGATATAATGGCAGAGTGCAAAAATATAAAACAATACCACAACGACAACCGAGAATACCAATGACAACCAAACAGGAGAAGAAGTTTGACTTTGTTTTTCACGGCAAACGATGTTTGGTTGGCTAGAGTTGTCATTAGTGAGAGTGGTAAGCTCACGTATCCAAAATATACCTGGCCAGCACTGGAGAGTGTTTCTTCTGGTTGTATTTTCATTTTCATTCCGTCTTTTGCAATTGTTGCCAAGTCATTTTTACTTGTCGATAAAATGGTAGCGAGCGAGACAGGGGGAGTTTCTGTTTCAATTAAAGAAAAAGAGAATAAATTCTGCATGAATCGATTCCGTTCATTCGTCATACGACACAAACGAAAAACATTATAATAATCATCATGGTTGCATAATTGTCTCCAGGATGAATAGTGGTTGAGTTAGGAACGGAATCTTTCTCGGATCGATATAATAAAAATACTGGTTTTCCGTTATTGGAAGCATTTACCGTGGAATGTGGAAAATGTGGGCTTCTCTGCACAGCATAAAAAATAAATTAAAACAATACAGGTCGATTCCTTCGACTTGCTTCATTCGATTGGTTGCTTGGTTGGTCGGTTTTGTGGCCTGTGTGTGTGTGTTTCAGGTTGGGAAGCGATTTTTCTTGTTGTTTGTTTGATTGATTCAGCAAGGCTAGGTTGACAATCAAACAACGAGAGAGGAGACCAATCTGCATTGCCGTTTCTGGCCATGCCCATTGTAATGATGATTAAGTCAATATAAAGTCCAAGGTATTAAGTAAGTGTGTGTATGTATGTGTGTGGTTAAGATGCGGACCCCAATGTTGAAAAAAAGTTGTTTCACATTCTCTCACCATCCGACCAACACTGATCACCAAGAACAAGGTTTGCGAGAATTATATAATCATCTCTGTTCCTTTCTTTCAAACCGACAACCCGAACAACGATGGTTGGGCTGCTATTCCAGCCGTTGCTGGTTGGTTGGCTGGTTGGTCGGTCGGTTGGTGGACTGCCATGGAATATCATTCTCTTATTTTTTTCCATTTTCAAACAAAATAAGATGATGATGAACAAGAAGAAGAAGAAGAAGTTGGAAGAGAAAAAATTGAAGACATGCAATTTGAGCCATTTACTATTTTCACCATCGCCATAATCGTCTCCATCATTATTATGATTGCCATTATTTTATGATTGTGTACAGCTTTCCTCTCTCCTTCTTTCTGCACATCTGCAATCAACTTTTACCTGGAAGAAGAGGGTTTTGGCGAATCAACATCAAACGCTTCAAACGCATCATCATCGGTTGGTTGTTGGCTTGTTTGATCGAACGGTGATGGTGTTAGAGGGGTGTATTTGTGTTCCTGTGATAGATAGTTTGGCCAGAATTCAATATAAAGTGGTTGAATAGGAAGAACGAGAACGATACGAATTAAAATTCTTGATCCTCTAAACCCAAATACACATATTGAGCAATCAAAGTTGATGGAAGACGATGATGATGATGAGAACCAAAACCAGTTTCTAGTTAGTTTGAAGTTAGTTTCATAAATCGTCAGTATTCCCGATGCTTCGGTGAGAAACTAATTGTGCTTTCAGGAACAGACGAACAATACTCGATAATTATATTCAAATGAATCACATCTTTGGTTAATCAGAGGATCCAAAGGGATTCAGGATTCAAAATGAGAATGGATTAAAACATATTAATCAATTTTTATATTGGTTCATTTGGCCACCAACCATTGTGGTGTGTTTGATCAATTTCCCATAGATTTCTCCATGAATTGAATCGATTAACAATTGCTTTTGTTTATGGATTCAACCAACCATAGACAATCACACGATCAACCATAATAATAATAATAATAACAATTATCATCATCATCATTATCATCAAGACCAAAAGATTCTTGCGACCGAAAATTGCCATTTGTCAAACGAAATTTGCATCATGATGATGATGAAGTCGGATAGTTTCTCTCTCTCTCTCTCTCTCTGTATGAGGCCGATCTCATCAAAATTTTCGTTTCTGGTTGATTCAAATTCTTCACCAACGTCCATGCTAGGCTTGGCCTCCGCTGAGCTAACGAACAATATCATCATTCTGCTGATGGCGGTGATCATCATCATCATCATCATCTTCATTGAAGAAATATAGTGTCTCGGGTCTTGCACTTTTGCCCGGGTAGTAATTAGCTTCGAGTATGTTGCATTTAATTACATCAGCGAGAGAGAGATGGGGGAAGGGGAAGAGGGGTTATAACAAAGAAAAGAAAGATTACCTAACGCCATTAGGGTTACATTGACATTGTCACATGGTTAGTGATGTGAAGCCAACCATGGTACAATAATCTTTGTCTCTCTCTTTCTGTTTTTCAATCCCCATCCACCAAATGATTCGTTTTCGGTTTGGCATTCATTGTTTGACCTTTTCAATTCATCATCACCATCATCATCATCATCCTGAACAACAATCCAACCGACCAGGCATTCTTGGCTTCGGTTACTTTCGAAGTTAAAAAAACCCAAGCTTCGTTCCTTTCTTTCTTTTTATTCGAATTCGTTGCCGTTCACTGATTCTGAAAACACACACACACACCAATACCACTGGGCCTGTTCTTGGCCATGGTCGTGGTCGTCGGTGTTACTGATTATGGTGTCATTCTTGTTCTTCAACATCCATGTCCCTATGCTAATAATCAAACAAATCATCACGCATCTGATGATTCGAGAGATGTTGTTGCTCATCTCTATTAACATTCTGTTTTTTTTTTCGAAGCTTAGAAAAAAACAACAATTTTTTTCCTTCTTTCTTCATCTTCATCTTCCGAAATTCGCAAGCATTTCTGTCGTCATAATTGGTCTTGGTTGCCCATGGTGCTTACATTTAAGTTCTATATTGTTAGTGAGCCATTTAAGTGACAATCGTTTGTCATTTTGTTCGGAATGGAAAAAAAGAAATCACTATATAATAACCGGAGAATGGTACTGGTACTGGTACTTTCTACCTCTTCAGAGATAGGTTTGGATACAATTTGAAATGCCACACCATAACCATTGTTATTAGGAAACTTCATTCCTTCCTATTGATCTATTGTATTGTGTTTTTCGATTGCTGTTCTCTTTCAGTGAATCCTTGTCTTTAATTAGTCCGACCAAGAAGAAGAAGAAGAGTGATAGAGATGGATCGAGGTACAACCAAGATAATGATAGAGAAAGAGCTGACATGTGCACATTGTCACATAAACAGTAGCATACACAAGGTATACACCCCAGAGGTGTCCAACCTTTTCTTGAAGCCACACTTTTCAAAGGCTTGAGAAAGGCTTTGGCAGTGCGCGCAAGTCCAATAAAAAAGAAGTAAAGAAACACCCCAATCATCATCATCGCTTTCATCCACAACACTGCAGTGGTCTGGAGCTACAAGTCGAGTCAATGTTCAAAAGACAAATTACAACCCAAAACGAGAGAGAAAGAAAGGGCTAGAGAGCTAGAACGTATCCTCCTACTTATTGTACTGTTTATAGTGCTTTTAAACTCTTTGGCACTTGGGTGTATTGTTGCGATCTACCCAAGCTCACAAGCCATGGGTTGGGCATCCCTGCCATACACAAATCCTGATCATTGATTGGACGATTTGGCGAACAACAGAAAAAAATAGGCTCGAACCTACACGCAATGGATGAATTGGATTGGGATAGCTAGGATTTTATTAGTTTGCGTTCAGGTAATAATTATCCCGATGATGGAGAGGGATAGCGCGTTTAATTCTTGAAACGATTCGTTCAACACCGCCATCACGTGTTACAATCTTCATTCGTTGAAACCATTGAAACCTGGCAGCTGTACATGGATCGTGTGGCCATTATCTGACGATGGTGATGATGATGATGATCACCATCATTAATCTGGGCCTCGACCTAATACCAAGGACACACCCGTCCAAAGGCGGGAGAGAGAGAGTCGGGTTCCTGGGAATGGGAAAATATTGAGTACACGGCCTTTTTCAAACTGAATCCTGGATACCGAGTTCCTGGATATAGGGAAGAGAGAAAGAGAGAGAGGGAGAACATAATCGATTTTTTTTCGTTTTTTTGTTTCAATCAATTTTCCTCAAAACTTTATTCCAAATTGTTAGGCTATTGTTGTAGCAGAATTTTGGTGCATTTGATTTACAAAAAAAAAACCGAAACAAATAATACACAAAAGCCAGAGCGAGAGAAAGAGACATAACGGTGAATGGACGAATGAAGAAAATCAACCCGAAAACCAGTTGCTTGGTAACCAAAACAGGAAAAATAAAAACGATATCGAACGGTTAGAATGAATATGATTGTGTCATTTGTGGTGTTCCAAAAAGTTTTTCCTTTTCTGGTTAGAAACTGTGACTGTGTGAGATACATAAGATTGTGTGTTGCCATTGTGCGTTTTCAATATTGTTGTTCGTTACTTCCGTTCCAGATCTAATTTATATGTTCGTACTAGCTTGATCGGTTCCAATATTTTACCGCTTTTGTGAATATTTTTGCTCTTTCCTCAACGAAACAATCATCATCATCATTATGATGATTATAATAATGAAACAACGACAACCGAAACATTATTATTACCTTGGAATAGTAATAACAATATTCCACATTTTGTTAGGAATGGGAAATGATCAAAATTCAATTATAATTATCAATAGTAGCTATCTTGAATGTTGTACCATAAAAAACAACAACAGCCCATTTACCTGAGACGATAGAACAAGAATGAAAGGAAGAAACGTTTTCGGGACAACATATTTGATAGTGTCACGGTGAGAATGGGAGAGAGAGAGAGAGAGAGAGAGAGAGAGAAGACGGATTATTTGATTCTACATACAGCCAGAACTGGCCATTTTCATGGCATGGTTCAGCTAACATCATCACCATCATCATCATCATCATCATCGTGGTAGTCGTCGTCGTGAACCAACCATCCAGCCACCATTCAACCAATAACATCCACCCTTGTTTCCCCTCCAAGTGTTGGCCAACCAAAATGCCAGATGCATTCTTGCGTGAATTTTCGTCGCCTAGTTTTGTTTTTTTTTTCGTATTTTTAATTTAGACCCACCAAGAGACGCCCATGCATCAAGAATCGTGGTGCATGAAAGAGGATACCACAATGGTTCTTGGATTTTCCTCTTCTTCTTCTTCTTCTCTGGTTTGGAGATTGGTTTTTCATCTTCCACATTCTACGGACAGCGACAAACAACGACCAATATCCTCCCTCAACCAACCTCGTCGGGAAATAACAAAAAAAAAGACGAAGAAGAAGAAGAAGATACCAGTCACACCGTAGACCATAGACCGAAACGGCCACTGACCTTTACCTTTTCGCTTTTTTCACCCCCCTCGGCAATATTACCCGAAAGCTTTATTTTATTTTGTATCTTGTCCTTCGTCATTGGCTGTTGTGTGTGTGTGTGTGTGTGTTCGTTCGGTTGTCTACCATTCTGTTTGATGATGATAATGCTTGTTATCGTTGGCCATTCTTTCGGTGATGATGACCATGATCTTGTCCATTTTCTCGCTCGCTCGCTCGCTCTCTCTCTCGCTCTAGGATCCTCTCACTCTCATTCTTGAAGTTTTTTTGCATGATTTCCTTTGTCGCCACTATCGAGCTTGCAAGACCATCATCATAGCCATCTTAACATTCATTAACATGTCATCAAAAAAAATAAGAATAATAATAAGAACCAAAGAGAACGTTTAGTATAGTCGATCTTTTTTTGCGACCAACTTTTCAGTTGTCGATGACTCGGGAAAAGAAGAAGAAAACATCCGACCATTACATTACACTTTTCCATTCCTTTTATTCATTGAGAAAAAAACGACGACCACGGCGACCACGACGATGAAACTTTAGACGAAGAGAAAAGAAGAAGAAGAAGAAGAAAAATCTTTGAGGATATTCACAAAACCATTCTGTCGCTGTTTTTTTCTTCTTCTTTTCTTTACCACAATCCCTTCTACTTTCATTTGATTTGCCATCTTTATTTTTCGTCTCTTTCAAACGCGATAATCGAATGATGGTGGCCATCATCATCATCATCATCATCGTGTTCGTCTCGTTTCAGTATTCAGTAACAAAGATGATGATGAGCATTATCATCATTTTGTTGGCCACAATGTTCTACCTTGTATATCTCTCCTGGCTCCCTAACCAAAAGAGTGCATCCATGTGAGAACAATCTGGGCGATCTAATTATTATAACGAACTCCTAACCACCATCAACATCACTACCAGGACGGTCGCCACCCGATTGTAATGGTTGGTCATTCAATTGTATAATGAGAATAATGGGTGCGATATCAAAACCAGAAAAAAACAGAATAACAGAATGGCTAGCTTATTCTAGCTGCTGAGGCAGTGGATGATGTCGACCATCCGCAACCATAACCACCGCAGCTGAATCAAGCCAAATAAATGATGAAAACCTCGAAAATATGGTTTGATTAGCCAGACAAAAAGCTGATTTTTTATTAGTGTCGTAGAGAATGTCTGTTGGACAAACAACATGACATAATGGCTTCCACTTGGCCTATTCTTTTCGGTGTTTCAGGGAGTTGACATTATTTTATCAACTGTTGGTCGGATGATTGCGCGCTTCTATGCTTATTTCTTCATTTCTATTCTCTTTTTTTTATATTATAACATTCTTTGCCAATTTAATTACAAGATTTGCATAGACACCACCTCTACCATCATCGCTGGCATCAAGACTGGAAAAAATGGTAATCATCAGCCTAAACCTACCAGGCACACACGCACACACACTTGTAGACACCAGAAGATATATTCCAAAACGTTTGCCACCAATAGAACACAAACCAAAGTGATTTCAATTGAATCGCTACTACCTTTCCAATAATTTTCGTGGTGCCTCTCTCTCTCTCTCTCTCCCTCTTTCTCTCTGCTCATCATCATGATCATAATCATCATTGTAGTCTTCGTTCTCGTCTTGGTGGCCAAACATGATCTTCATTATTATTATTGTTGTTGTTGTTGTTGTTGTCTTTGTTGGCTGCCAATGTCACAACTCTGGTGGTAATTACCGTGGCTATTATGTTGTTCTTTGTCGCGTTTGCATCAATGGACATCTTCAACATCACCATCAACATCGGCGCGCATCTTTATCACTTTGGCCAGAACCGGATCGAATTACCACACAATGTTTTGGATCACACTGAATCAAATTAGCTTCGGGAAATTGCACTTAGAACCGTGTGGAAAACAAAAGTGGTTTGATCGAGGTGATGGTTGTTGAACAAACAACATAACAACCAAACAAAACAATGATCTTTGCGTCCGAAATTCGAATGTTTCATTTCATGCCCGGTTATTCGCTCTAGCGATTGATGTCTTCATATGTGTGATCCTGTGTGTGTGTGTGTGAGTGTGTTTAAACACCAAGACAAAGAGGATCATCAACACCATCCCATGATTATGTTCCGTCTCTGTCAAATATTTGTTGTATTGATCCATCAATGGTGTATGTCTGCATGGTGTTTGGTGTGGTACACCATTGATAATTTGTTATGATGATGAAACACACACACATCTACTTGTATCCTGTAAGAAGAAGAAGATGGTGATGGTCGACGGTCAAGTAGACCTGATGATGATGATGATGGTTTTTTGCAATGGTGTTGATGGTCTTTTTTTTTTCTCTCTCTCTCTCTCTTCCTTTGGTAAATCATCAGCTAAGAAGCTAGAAGATGTGCGCTTCCTTCTTATAACACGCCAAACTAAATGGCGCCAAGCCGATCAGGCGCAACAGAACATTCGGAAAACACCATCACCATCACCATCATCATCATCATCATCATCAACGAGAATGATGATATCTCAGGTAATGATGATTTCCAAAAACCTTTTTATTGACACGGTCTTTCTTAATGGCACTAGAAGAATTCACGGCTTTCGTAAAAACGAAAATGTACAGAACATTTTGTCAGTCACCGTGGCTTCTTTAGTGCTTTGAAGAACGGCCGCCTCATTCAGGAAAAAATATAAATTTTTTTTCAAAAAAAACCATTCTCGTTCCATCATGCGATTTTTTTGAAACGAATTTTTCACTATTTTCTTAAGCTTACTGATTAATATCTTATTCTTTTTGTTTCTTTCTCTCTCTCTCTCTCTCTTTCTTTTTATCCTTCTTCTCAAGACTTTTCTATTCTTCTTAACATTCGCAACCATAACATAACCATAAAATACCGAATGAAAAAAAAACAAGAATCCTCAATCCCATCGATTGACCGCTTTACTAACTTGTCTGTCTGTGGTGTTTTCTCTCACTTTAACCTCTTCTTCGTCTTCTTGTCCTTCATCTTCGAATTAACTGACCTGCAGTGCAGATTTCTTTTGCTCTGGGCCTTTAAACATCATATCAGATCAACTGGTCACGAAATCAGTAGATCGTGGGTGGGTACAGATTCGTAACCTGGAAACAAATTAACCATCCGTTCCCCTATTACTCTATGAATGATATAATATTTTAATGATGTAGATAATAATTAGATTAAGGAATGTGATTATTATCTTTTTGAAAATTCTCAACAAACACTCCGACCAAATCGTTCATACTCTTTGCACAAAATTTTGGCACTGGCACATTTTTGTGTTTTTGCAGGACTTTACCTTGTATACGCGAATACCGGATACGGAAACCGGTTAGGTAAAAGTCTCTATGCAGAAATCTATAATTGTAGCACAAGAATTGTGTTTGTGTCAATTATTGTGTTAAAGACAAATTGCAACAGTTTTGCTCAAACAGAGCAGCAAATATAATTTATTATTTTCAGAATTCATTGGCGACAAAATAGACAATTTCCGTTTTTCAATAATTGAAACTCAAATTCATCGCTGTAGAAAAACTTTGGAAGAGAAACAAAAAGAATTGCGCCCAAAAAGGATAAGTATCCAAATGATTTGGCAGGTAATGTATTCACCTTGAAGCAATTTGGACAAGCAACGATTTCTATTTCAGGCATCATGTTCAGGAAATAACGTCTGGTCACCTTGGAATGAAGTCTTTCGTTGACAATGATCACATTGGTTTGGTTCAATTTGGATAAATGCTTTTCACTAATTATGGCCAGATTGGTTTCCGGATTGATATCGGTGACCAAATTGATGGTTTGATCAAATCGTTGTTGTTGCTGTTCCAAATGTTCCGACAATAAATCATGGGTGTACACTTCTGATTGCTGATTGTTTGGTCCATTGAACAATGCCACCGAACCACGTCGGGATGGTTCCGAAGATGCTGGATTCGGATTCGGATTCTTGGCCAGTATGTCGTCAACATCGTTCGGAGAGATTGTTTCGCTTAATTCAAACTCAACCAATGGTAGCACGTCTAAATTGGATTAAGTTGAATTATGATTTGTTCATATTCACTAACTATTCACTTCGAATAAAAATATCTAAATACCAAATGAATAAAATGAATGCATGAATTTATGGTTGCAGTTGATGCAATGATCTAGCTTGCTGGCAAACACCGAGCTGGTTGTTGAACACCGGTAACAGAACAAAGATAATTCCTGATGAAATGAAACTAGATGAATTTGTTCCTACACAAAACTACCTAAACAATGAAATTACCTCAGCATCAACGAACGGTTTGGTTCTGATGGCAATGCTTCCGATTTGTATCAATTCGGATAGTTTCTCTGGCAATCTTAAATTTTTAAGCTTCTTATAAACCATACGTACCAATTTGTAATGGCCCAAAGTTTTTCCCAATTTGGCCAATGCAAATAGAATATATCTAAGGTATGCGACAAAGGGATTTATTGAAATGCGAACAAAAAATCCCTGCCAATCGCTTACACTTTGGACACTCCCAAAGGCATGGTTACATCGATGAATTGGAAAAGAAATAACGCTGAATTGAAAAGTATTTCCGCATAAACGGAAGTGAAAGGTTCTTCCTGTCAAAAACAAAAACCAGACCGGAAATGTGAGAAAAAGAAATATTCTGACAATGTTTCTTACAATGTATTTGTAAATGTATTGATAAGCATAGTAAATTTGCGCTTTCATATGTAAATCACCACCACCACCACTACCACCATCGGAATCAGCTTCACTAATATCTTCATTTTGGGCCAGAAGCCATGAATAATAGCTGGCATCATCGAAACGATATTCGTCGATGGCATTTCTAAGCAATCTTTGCAGGACTTTTCGGGATTCTTCAAGCTTACCAGATTCGAAGAAAGCTTTGCGCAATAGGAGGAGGAATAAAAAGCAATTATAATGAGTTAGGTAATAATGAGATTAACTAATTTATGATTGGCAAGCAGAGATTGTAAAAAACCTTGTTGCGCTTCGGCAAATTTTTCATGTTCCGCCAGCCACATAGCATATGGAAAATAAATATCTTCTTTCATGTGTGGCATATCGTTGGCGATTTTCAAAGCCTAATTGGTAAGGGTCGGAAAAAGAACAGAAAAAAACGAAAAACCGGAATCCGGGCGCAAAGATAAAATGAAGAGTGACATCCACAAATCTATAATATCACAAATATACTTCTTGCCATTGATCATTTTGTATAAAGCAAAGCGCCAAACGTTTGAAATCGCCAATTTTCCGATAGATTTGTATGGCATTTTCTAATTGGTTGTTCTGGATGAAATTTTCTGCAACCATGTTCAACAATTTGATTTCTCCTTTGTCCGTTTGATTGGCTAATGCCATGATACTATTTGAATATGATCATCAGTGTAACTAAAATGAAAACACTTCCCAAATGAACCAATCACCAACCTGTTGATATCGGTTTTGGCAATCATCTCCAATGCTTTGGCGTGATCACCTTTGGCAATGTACATCTTGCTCAATGCTTTTATATCGCTTAAATCGGCCATATTTTCCAGTTTGTTGCTCGTGATACTATTACCATGATCACCAGTTGCATTGCCGGAATTATTCGATGATTGATTCGGATGATGATCGCCACCGCTGCCGCTGTTGTTGTTGACCATAAGGCTTTGATATTCTTTGGCCTGTTCATACATTTGTAGATCGGTGAACATTTCCACCGCCAATTGTATGGCATGATTTTTCTTGAATAATTTGGCCGCCTCCGAAAATAATCCCTGATATGCATAGTATTTAGCCAAAAATAATTGCCTATTTGTTTCGCTCAAAGCATCTGGTTGTTGGAAATGTGAATAGATCAATTCCTGGTATGACCAATCACCGATCCGATATAGACACTTTCGACCAATCATTAATTCATATTTGCTAATGGCCATATTGGTCAACATTTGCCAATCCTCGAATGTCACATGAAGACATGCTATTCGATAGGCCTCACTTGAGGATAACCACAGATCGGTCAACAACAAAGATCATTGCGATCCAAATTCTCCAACAAACCTGAATTTGTTCTGCTGAACAAAATTCCACAATAGCTTTGTGTAGGATATTTGCTTGCTTTGGATGATATTTGAGACTAGTGTATGAATTTCGTCACCACAATAACCAATCACCGTGAACTTGGAACATTATTCGCTAAATCAATCTTGGCTGAATCTTGTGTGAGGAATAAAAAGCTTACCTTATCGGATAATTCGATGGTTTGTGCGGGAACATCGTTGTATTTGATGCCCAAAATGCCTGATCCGGCAAAACACAGTAGATCATCGAATTTTTGATTCCAGGCAAGACTAGCGACACCAGGAATCTTGATCGAGTAGAATAGTTATGTAATAACCGGCGAGAAAGGGTACAAAGGGTTAAATAGTCTACCTGGTAAAGTAATTGCTTTGAATTCATGTCGTAAACAGAACAATCATATTGTTCATCTATAATGGCCACCTTCTGTCGCTTCAGGCTCAGATCAATAAACCGAATCGGATTAGTTATTTTCAACAATTCAACCGGAAACGTGTTGGACAGAAACACCAGCAAAACTTGTCCATCTTTTAGACCGACCAACAACGATCCTGTACCTGGTATACCTCCGGCTAATTTTGTGAAACAAATCAAAGATTTAAATTGCCATTCTTTCTCTAATTTCCCGTCCAAGTTCAATGATTTCATTTGGTCATCAAATGTCAAAATCAAGTTGGTTTCGCACAAAAATATCATCAATTCATTTGATTCTGGCTGTTCAAATTGTTCCAAATTGATCTGCTCTCTTGTCACATGATAATTTAGAACACCTTCATCCGATTCATACAGAATAACATGATGGCCAAGTTGAATCTATATTGTCGGGTTGTACCCGGAGAAGAAATCAGATCATTTCCATTCAATTTATATTCTCGTTCTGTCGCAGGTGATGGTTGTCATCATCATCATTATCATCATCGTCGTGGTCCGAACAGTATACTTACGGCAAGCAATGTTTTATAGATGGCTATTCTCTTCACCAGATCCTGGCACTGGATACGCGCTGACGATAATAAATGGTGGATATGAGGCAAACAAACACAAATTCATTGAAGCGATCAGTCATTTCAGAATTTTCATCATCATTATATTTTCCACCATTGGTATACCTTTTTCATTGGTGTACAAATGTTGTACGACAACATCCGTCATTGAATCCCGATATGCATACAATTCTTTGTATGAACAGTCCACCATCATTAAGGATATTTCAAACACTGACAAACTTCCGTTTTGGCAGCCGATCGCCTAACAGTAGCAGCATTAGTGGTTGACAAACATATTATATAATTATAATTATGGGAAGAATTTGAATGATTGATTGATGATGATTCTCAATATTCAACAAGTGTCACAAGCAATTGCATACCAATTTATTTGCATGAGCGCTACAGCACCAAATCCAGGATTCTTGTGTGGCGATGGTTTCCAAATGAAAACCATCCTTGGTGTACAATGAAACCTGTTTGTTGGTACCACCGATCAGGAAAAATTGATTGTTTGAAAAGGCGGTCAAAAACAGTGGATCGTGATTGATCGAACGTTCCTGGATATTCTGCATGTAATGGATTTAGAGAGAGAGAGAGAGAGAGAGAGAATAACTTCAATAATCTTCAAACAATTCACACAAACTTGATTCCCATCAACATCGTAAGTGGCGAAACATTTGGACCAGTCGACCACGGCCAATCTATCTTCGCTTTTGGTATCATCAGACTTGAAAAACACCAAACCCCAAACAGCACACCTTCGATCGATTTTGATTTTCTCTTCGCCATTCTATAAGGTGGTGAAAATTTAAATCGTTAAATCACCTTAATATTTTCTGACCACATACTTTGAACCGGATCGATATGCCACCACTGTTGAAACCAAGCGCAAAGATTATACCATCTTGGTTCCAACAACAGCAATTAATCTGGCTGGTAACCTTGATTTTGGTTACGTTTTTTTGTTCGGGTGACCAAAGTCCGAAATCGAAATTGGTACAACTCAATAGTTGATATGAGGTTGGATTGTATTGCAAACATCGAACCGAATCATTGTGGCTGTGGTCGATCATTTGAGATGTGATCATCAATCTCCACGACAAACTTTTTCTGAAACTTACGAATATTTGAGGATCGCCTCCATGTTCGATGTCCAAATGATCACTTGTTTATCAACGGATCCGGTCGCAAAACGTTTACCATCATGTGCGAAATTGATCGCCAGTACAACGTCTTTGTGACCTTTCAAGGTTTGCATTAAAGAACCATTGTTGCCAAGGTCATAGACATATATCTTGTTATCGGCGCACACCAACAATGCTTGGCCATCGGGTGAGAACGTCAAATCATAAATGCTGAAAAACCGAAGATGGATCATGGATCGGAAAAGCTAGAATGGGAATTTAGATCAAATTTTCGGATTGCTTACCAAATCGGATGGTTTTCCTTATCCTTCAATTCATCTTTTAGTATCAAAGATGGTTTCATTTTTGGATCGTGTGGTCGGAATCAAAATTTTTCAACATCATTCATACAAGAGAATGCAAGAAATTATTCTGAAATTGTTTTTTATTATTATTATGAAAACCAAATTCATGGTAGTTATAGCAACTAAAAATACAACAAAAATTTGAACAACAACAATCCAAACAATCCATTTTCTACTTTGTCCGAAAAGTCCTGATTGCTCCGGTGGGCAAATAAGTTGGCCTCTCATACGGGATCTGATAGTGTATTGACACTTGAAGCCATTCGTTCATTTTAGATAAAAATTCCGATTGTTCGTTGAGGTTTGGAATCTGGTTCAATTCTTGAATCTTCTGCCTGGCCATATGTTTGATGTATTTCCTTTCGGTTTCGGTATCACCTTCGTTTTTGGCCTTCCAATTTTTAGAAATTCTAATGGCTGTTTTATAAAAATTCACCACTTCTTTCCTGGAAGTCATCCTGGTACCGGCGAAATTCCGGTCCCGAAAGCTAAAACACGTGATGAGGACGAAACGGTGAAAAGCTGTGCGGAAAAAAATATCCGAGTAACCGAAAATAAGAATCCGCGAGAAAGTTTCCGGCAAGATATGGATTCCGCAATGGTCCACGAATCTGAAAACATATGACACCGCTTTCAGAAGTTGTCAAAAATGTCTCGGTTTATGTTGATCACGATTCTTTTCTGCCTGTCCACTAGTCTAGTCGTTGCCGACAATCAATTGATTGTGGTCGAAGATGACAATGCTCCCGAACCCGAAGAATATGATTCCAGGAGATCAAAACCGGTGAAAATATTTCAAGCCACCCGAGAATGGAAAGAGATACATGGTGAAATCCTTCCCAAAGGTTTACATGTCCGTATTAATTTGGAAACTGGTAAAAAAGAAGCTAAACTTTTGGATAATATGGATGATGTGGACATCAATTCACAGATAACCACCAATTATCAGATCGCTTATGAACCAACCAAGAGGCATGCTTTATTGACCGAAGCCGAGGATAAATTCTTGAAAGAAATACATAAAGCTGATTTGAAACAGCCAGCTAAACCTCGCAACTTAACAATCGATATCAAATCTGAGAAAATAATCTTAAAGAACTTGTTGCTCAGGTATAATCAAACCAAAGACATGGATGAAAAAATTTCGATCCTAATCGATTTAGAATATTTCACACACACTGGAGATTTGGGAAAAGAGTTTTTAAATCAAAGTGGTTTCGACGTTTTAATGAAAGATCTAAATCAAACTGAAAATCAATTAATGATTGAAATTTTGAGTGTTTTCGGAGCAGCGATCCAAAGTAACGCTCATGTTAAGTTGAACTTGTCTAGTACCGATTTCTTAACGAAAATGATTGCACTAATCCAGAAACCAAATCTTCATGTGGATATTGTACGGAAATGTTTTTTCGTCATATCCACATTGCTTCGCAATTCAATAATCGAGCAGGCCAAGTTCTTTGGCCAACATGATGGACTGGAATTGATGAAAAAATTGTTCAAACAAGATCCAAAACTAGCGGTTAGAATTATAACACTTTTGAGCGATATAACCTATGAAATACTGAATGATACAAGCCACAAATATGATCTGGAAAGGCGGGAAACGATCAAATCTCATTACATAGATTCGGAATTATGTAAAAACGCGATTCAATTGTTGAATCAAGATTTGGATCGGTCAAGCTTGATGCTCCTGCTAGAATCGATGATCGGAGTCACTATGGTTTGTCGCAATGAATTTTTGAAAAACATTCACCTTGTGCACAAAATTAAAGATAACGTTGCAAACCAAGGAGAACCACTTGTTCAAGAATTGATTGAAAAATTACTAAAGAATTTAAAGAATCTGAAGACTCCCTACCAAAAAGATGAACTTTGAACAATCCTTGTTTTGTGATAATTTATTTTTACTTGTTTTTCCAAATAATATTCCATAATTGAAAGCCTGGGTGAGCAACCTCCTTGATCAATGGGCTAATTTAAATTTTAAAATGTTTTGGCGACGGAAACAGAAATACAGCTTCTTCCCCTATTTATAGTGTTTATAGTATTGGGTCAGATCATCATTAGACCAATCAGAGAGAGGAAAACACCTTTTTCTGTTAATAGTGTGTCTCGTCATCAACTCAAATCATCGCATTTAACCAATCAGAGGGGAAAATGGCTCTTGTAGGCGTCAAACATGCACAGACTTGTACTGGTTAAAGCTGATCGCTTTCCATAGTGCTTTCCATGGGCTTATGGACATATAGTGTGTCTCGTCATCAGTTCAAATCATCGCACTGAACCAATCAAAAAGGAAAACGGTTCCTATAGGCGTCAAACATCCACAGACTTGTACTGGCTAAAGCTACTTGCTTTCCACAGGCTTATAGTGTGTCTCGTCAACGCATGTCAAATCATCACTGGACCAATCAGAGTGAGAAATGTAGTTTAGAAATGCTTGGTGGGCGGGTTGCTCACCCCTAAGTAAAAGTATCAAGTGTTCAATTTGAATAATTTGATTTGATTCGATTCAAAAGTGGAAATGGCGAATAATTTAGCGTTTGGTTTGATGAATTTCGTCCCGAAAATCATCTCATTTGGCGCCATGAATTGCTGCAAATACTGGATCTGGGAAAGTTTCCGAGAAAAAAAGCAGACAAATCATCAGAAGGAATTTCCCCATCAACAATTTTAAAATTGAAATGACTAATCTAAACCGTCGACCAATCACCATAGATTTCACTGTGTCTTTGTAGTTTATTGTTTTTTCATTATAGTCTTTGCAACCGCCTAGTTTTGTAGCTTTCTCCTAACTAATCCAACATGTTCTGAACGTGTCTGTTCTGATGGTAGGCGTTGAATCAATCGCTTTGATATCATAAATCAATACAATACAATACATTGGGGCTGGCTGAGTATTTCTGAGCGCATGATTTTTCTATACCTGATTTACACCATCATTGGTTGAATCAATTTTGAATAGGCGGGCAAAGCTGTCTTCAGAGCCTGAGCATAGCTGTTTTTTATGTTGGAAAAGCAAACAGAAATTAGTACAAAATAGTCGCACCAGGATGCACATACAAATCCGGTTTCAAGGTCCACATCCAAGCTTGTAATACATTTGGTGTGAGCTTGAATTTCGCAAAACAATTTTCCATTTTTGAAATCGATGATTTGAATTTGCCCCGAAACGGTGGCCAAAATCAGGGAATTTTTAAAAACCTGCACACAAGTTACCTTGGTGCTAAAACATACAAAAAAAAAACATAACGATAAATCATGATTACAATAATGCGGAAATGGGCGTCATTACTTGGGATGAATTTCAAAAGAATTCGCCTGGGAAAACGTGAATGCTTTTTCGTTTAATTTCCAAACGGCAATTTTACCGGAGGTTTCCATCAAAGCAAACTGTGATCGGCCACAGGAAACGAATTTGTGAATGGAGGAACTGGAATCGTTGTTCGGATATTATTATGGAATTACTTCGGATAAAACTTGATCTTGCACTTACGTGTGGCTAGATTTCAAATCTTGATTGAACTCTTTCGGATTGAAACTAGTTCCGTTTTGATTGATCTGGAACAAGTAAATCTTACTCTGAGTGCTAAAACAGAACACATCTTTGCTGATCAATTCTATACTGGTGATCATGTTAGGAATCTTCGATTCTGGATCAAAGAAGTAATCAAACATTGGTTTGATCTCATAGTTTTCTGTTGAAAAAACCTTGATCTGCTTGGATGAAACAGTGACGATGAAAATCCTTTCGTGTAGTTTGAGCAATCTAACCTAACAATCCAAATAATTAGCTTATATTAGTTTATTCTCATCTTAACCAACCATTATAATGGTGCTGATTTGTTTTGCACATTCGATTGGATCGATCATGGCTGTGTCGATCACATTACCATCTTGGTCGATCCAAGTTATTGAAACTTTTCGATTATCATGGATCGCCAACATGGCCGGGTGGTCTTTATGGAATCCAACCGACAAATTGTCATAGTTGGCAGATGTGGTTAATTTCAGAATGGCCGGATTCAATTGCGAATACATCCTGGCTTGAATCAAGCAGGATTTTCGACTAACTTTGAGAAGATTGCCAAGCTTTTTATTAATACTAAGTTAACCATCCTAATAATAATTTTGTTTTTTATTGTTGTTTGTCTGTCATGAATAAAAGATCCGTTTCGTGTTGCCCGGGCAACTTTTTTATTTGAAAAAAAACTTTGCAATATAGAATCATTCGCTAATGCCAAATTGAATTGAATGTGCGCGTTTCACTAGAACTAACCAACCGACCGACCCAAACGATTACACTTATTCGGGTATTGAAATTTGGACCATAATGAAATTCGGGCCATTCGGTCAATATTGGCTCGAATTTGTTTATCCATTCAGTTTCAGGAACTTGGATTATCTTTAACCACGAAAGTTCGACCCTCATTTAAGAATGATTATCCGTTGGTCCAATTAAGGTTCCAATTTAATGATAGATATTGAAACCCTAAGACAATTAAAGGAAAAATCGGTTTCAATTCAACAAAAAAAATCTATAATTAGATTTTGATGATATTGTTCAATATAAAATGGAATGATTCTGGTTTGTTGTTTTGTTTGTTGCCTCCTGATATATCCAATATTGATCCAGATACTCTTATTGACATTTCATTTCGGGGTTTCTCATTAATTTTTCTTTGTGATTATGTTTGCCTGTCTACCTGTGTGGGTGCTTGATCCAAATTCTACTGATTAAGATTGTGGATTGGAAAAATTGAAATGGATCTTGGCCAACAAACACCTTATTCGTTTGGTAGCGACATTGTAGAATTGAACCGTGGTGAATCGAACAAGGAGAACATCGATGAATCTTGAACAAGAACAAGTTCAACAATATTTGAATGATAATTTCTCATTCGCTAAAGATTGGTTCGTGAAGAATGCTTCCAAAGAATTCATTCGGGAATGGTTTGATTCACGGCGTCCCAAATCCATCAATGATTTGTCCGCAAAAAATGAAGAACCTGGCCCGGATCTCATCCGGAAATCGATCGAACACTGCCTGGATCCGGAACAGCCCAACTTGTCCAGTTTTTATTCGAAAATCCGAACAAAAAATTCGGATAGGAATCCGATCACGGCAGAATTGTTCAACGATATTGTTGAGAAAGGTTTCCAGAATAACCAAAAAGGTAATAAAGTGGTGATATCCTGATGCTTTAATCTCCCGTTTTGATTTATCCGAACACACACTCAGTTCAATCGATTGAGGACAAGAAAAAAACCAGACAGGATTTCGATGGATTAACTGATGATCAACTTCTAATGGAAATGATGAACGACATCACCAATGAGCTTAATGTGGACATACTTTGCCATAAAATTCTGGTCAATGTTTGCATATTGATCCATTGTGATCGAGCTTCGCTGTTTTTGGCCAAAGGGAGCCGTAATCATCGGTATTTGGTGGCGAAACTGTTCGATGTCACACCGAAAAGCATGTTGGAAGACGCTCTGATTTTGGCTTCATCAAAAAACAATCACAACCCGATTCCGCCGATACCGTTCGGTACCGGAATCGTCGGACATGTGGCTTTGACCAAGCAAAACGTCAATATTGGAAACGTTTATGATGATCCGCGTTTCAACAAAGACATCGATATCAAAACTGGATATCAAACAAAATCTTTGATATGTCAACCGATTGTCAATTTCAGTGGCGATGTGATTGGTGTGGCTGAATGCATCAATAAACTGCCGGAAGGATCAGTTTTCTCGGAAAAAGATGAAGCCATCTTTAAAAAATATCTAACATTTTGCGGATTTTGCATACAAAATGCACAATTATTCGAAATGTCGTTGATGGAATACAAACGCTATCAGTTGTTGTTGAATTTAGCTAAAACCGTATTCGAAGATACCACTAAATTGGAAACGATGATCACCAAAATCATGATCAGAACCAAATCACTTTTGGAAAGTGACAAAAGCCGGGTGTACATCATGAAAGAACAGATCAAAGATCAGGAGGAAATTTTCCGATCGGTATTTGAACTGACCAGCCAAGATGGCCTTGTTCGGTCCATCAATTTAGATGGCAACAATCATGAAACACCCATGTCTTACGCTAAGCAAGCTGCTTTAGCCAAGAAAACTCTGAATTCGGACAATTTTCTTGAACCGGAAATTGATCACAATGTTTCAATACTATCAGTGCCCATCTTCAACAACGAGAATAAAGTTTTGGGTGTAGCGCAATTGATCAAATCAGCTTCCAGAGAGGTTTTCACCGATGTGGAAATCAGCGTAATCGAAGCATTCTCCATATTTTGCGGTCTAGGATTGCAAAGTTGTATGCTGTATGAAGAAGCGGTTAAACTGAATGCTCGTCAACAAGTGGCATTGGAATGTTTGGCCTATCATGCTTCGGCGGGGGAAGAAGAAACCAATAAATTAATGGTACACATTGATTGTTTGTTTAACAGAATCATCAACTTTTTGGTTTGCGAATTCAGAATACTTTGGTTCCAACAAGCGATGTTTACCACTTGAATAGTTTCGAATTTGATGATTATTCCTTAAGTGATGATCAAACTGCCATTGCTTGTCTTCGGATATTCATCGATATGGATTTCATTGAAACCTTTAGGATTCCATACAAAGTATTCAATCGAAATTTCCGAATGCTTTATCTCACTAATCCAAACGTTTTCCAGGTTCTTTGTCGATGGATTCTGAGCGTGAAAAAAAACTATCGCAATGTATGATCATTGAATTTGTCATTTTGAATTTTTTGAACAATCTTTTCCATCCAGGTTATCTATCACAATTGGCGCCATGCTTTGAATGTCGCCCAGACAATGTTTGTCATGTTGAGCGTAATTTAAATTGAAACCAATGCCAAACCTATTATGATCTGATCACTTTTCATAATTTTTCTTTTGTAGAGTTGCGATTTGAAAACAATTCTGGACTCAAATGAACAATTAGCATTGATTGTTGCTTCATTATGCCATGATTTGGATCATCGTGGCCTCAATAATTCATTTCAATTAAAGTATGTTACCTACTTCCGGTTCAAAAGTGATTGCGAATTTTTTCTTCTGTTCCAGAACTTGCCATCCTTTGACCAAAATTTATAGCACCAGTTATATGGAAAATCATCATTTCAATCATACGATGCTAATTCTAAAATCTGAAGTTTGTCGCAAAGATTCTCATCGGAAACTGAATTAGCTTGTTAATTTGCTTGTTTGATCGTTAGGGCAATGATATTTTCGCTGAAACACCGACCGAGGTTCGTGAAGAGATTATCAAGATCATCGAAGAATGCATTCTGTCCACGGATCTGGCCCAATACATGAGGTAATTCATTCTGGATCCCTTAATGCCCTCAGGCTAAGTTGGCCGAAACTGATGATCAATTTTTTTCTTAACCACAGCAAGAAAGATAAATTCTCCGAATTGGTCTATTCCGGCCAATTGGACATTGGTGATGCACGCCACAAAGAACTCTTACGTGCCATGCTTATGACTGCTTGTGACCTTTCGGCCATCTGTAAACCATGGCACATACAGAAACGTGTGGCAGAATTGGTTTCCGATGAATTCTATCTCCAAGGCGATCTAGAAGCAAGCTTGAATTTGAATCCGTTGCCAATGATGGACCGGAAACAGAAAGATAATCTTCCCAAAGGGTTAATTTTGAGTTGATACCTTACACACATATTGATTAACTCTTTTCATTGCAGACAAGTCTCTTTTATCGACAACATTTGTCTACCGGTATATCAGGTAAATAAGCTCGATTTTTATTAAATTCAAAAGTTAAAAAAAAAACTTTGTATTTCTAGATTCTAAAAGAGTTTTGGCCAAAATTGGAGCCATTGTATGCTGGCTGTATGGCAAACCGTGAAAAATGGCAAAGCTTGATCAATGATATTCACGAGCAGCACCATAACCACCTCCGCCCGGAGTGACCAATTGAAACACATCGCCAGGGCCCACTTGAATGGTGTTCTTGGAGCCTAAATTGATGATGATACCATTTTTTCTTTTGATTAAATTCTTGCCCCTTTTCCCATCGGTTCCGCCTGATGTTTGAAAAACGGAAAAAAGCATCCAATTAGTATCCTTTGGATTTACAATAAAAACCTCGTTTACCTCCCATTCCGTACGGACTGAACACTCTTCTTTCGGTCAAAACGGATAGTGTTAAACATTTACGAAACAACAATTCCCGTATAACACCATTACCGCCGCGTTTCAAGCCTAAACCGCCGGTTTTATACTTGATGGTGAATGTTTTCACAATCACCGGATAACGTTTCTCCAAAATTTCCACATCCGTTATTCTCGTATTGGTCATATGTGTATGGACACCGCTTCGACCGGAAGTGTTGGATGTGGCACCTGCCCCGCCAGCTACTGTTTCATAGTAGGAAATGTTCTGATCACCAAACGTAATATTGTTCATACAACCTTGGGAGGCAGCGCAGGATTTGAATGCTTTGAAAATGACATCAGTTATTCTTTGCGATGTAAGGACATTTCCGCCCACCACAGCTGCATCCAATGATGGTGATATGATTGAATGTTTAGGGAAATGTATCTTGATCGGCGACAAAATTCCATGATTCAATGGTATATTATGGCCAATCATACATCTTAAACAATAGATCACTGCCGAATAAGTGATCGATTCTGGTGCATTCCAATTACCATGAACTTGATAACCGGTTCCGGTGAAATCGAAAGTACATTCACCAGTTTTGGAGTCGATTAAAATTTTCAAATTAATCAAACTACCATCATCCATCATATCACTGGCCACCAGAACATTGCTTTTCTTTTCCAACACGATTCTTTTCATTAAATCTTTAACTTCAAGCTCAGCATTCTTTTGGATGTGATTCATGTAGGCCAATACCATTTGCAGACCATATTTGTCGATCAATTCATTGACCAGTTTCACTCCTCTATTGTTGGCAGCGATCTGTGCTTTCAAATCACTGATATTATCACTCAAAGCTCTTGTTCCACTACATCCAGGAAATTCTTTCGGTTTCATCAACATGTTTGTTAATTCTTCTTCTTGGAACACATTCTTCGAGACGAGTTTGAATGATCTGAATGTTGCTCCCTCTTGATTCAACGATGTAGAATTGGATGGCATTGAGCCAGGTGTCAATCCACCAATATCGGCATGATGTCCTCTACTGGCCACGAAAAATATCGGCTTGGATCGGTCATGGAAAACCGGTGTTACCACGGTTAGATCAGGCAGATGTGTACCACCTTCCGATGGATGATTAGTCAAATACACATCTCCTGGATCCATTTGAGGTATGTTCCCATACAAAAACTCTACAACTTTGCCCATGGAACCTAGATGAACCGGAATGTGCGGTGCATTGGAAACCAATTGACCTTCTGCACTGAATATGGCGCAGGAAAAATCCAAACGTTCTTTGATATTGGTGGATATTGCAGTGTGTCGCAATACCGAGCCCATTTGTTCAGCTATACCCATGAAGATATTGGAAAAAAGCGACAAATAAATCGGATCCAGATCAACGGTCATCAACGTTGCCGAATCATCTTGGATTTCAATCAAGACATTCTTCTGCTTGGTGACCATTGCCTTGCAAAATGGTTCCACAAATATGGTGCTATTGGATTCAATTATGATAGCAGGTCCATCGATACAATGGCCGTAATGAAGATCGTCAAAATTGAAGATTGGCGTATCTTTAAAGCCCACGTTTTCGAAATAGCAAGGCCACCAATTGAATGGTTCCGGTTTGCCTGTTTTGAATGGTCCATCATCTTGGGTTGGCAAATAAGTTTCAGCAATGAATCCAGTTGAACGCAAACGAATATCATCAATCCAAATTGGCCTGTTTTCCATGATGAATCCGAATTCACGGTAATATTGTTTCAGAAATAAATCACGGAAATTCTCTTCAGTGCATTCAACGATTTTTCCATCGTTTGGACATGAAACCATCAACGCAAAATCGGTTTTTTCATATCTTAGATTCAAATATACTTCAAATCTAATATGATCTTCATCGAAACCTTTCTCCAATAGGGCTTGTAAGCATTTCTTCGCTAATTGCTTGATTCTGAGATTGATTTCTTCCAGATTTGATTGCTGATAGATCATTGAACATGGGATGGTTTCTTCGTGAACAATATCCGCCAAAGCTATACCGTAAGCGGATAGAATGCCTGCATATTTATGGATGAAAACCTGCCGGATTTTCAAAGATCTTGCTATTGCACATGCGTGTTGGCCACCTGTTTGATCGAAAGATCGTTTTCAAACAGGAAACAATTAGAGAACCGGATACGGGGAGTTTTATAACAAAGTTTATGAAAAGAAATTTACCTGCACCACCGAAACAAGTCAAAACATGCTTGGATACATCATGACCTTTTCCTTGCGTGATGTTTCTGATAGCCCTACACATGGTTTCGTTGGCCACCTTGATGAAGCCCAACGCTATCTCTTCTACCTCCATTTCTTTCCGACCATTTTGCCGGCAAAATTCATTGACATTCCGTGCCATGTGTTTGAATTCATTTCGGGCATCCTCTTCTGACAAACCTTGATTTTTATTCTTACCAAAAATTTTTGGAAAATAATTTTTGACCAATCGTCCAAGAACTAGATTCGCATCGGTTATAGATAGATAGCCATTATTTCTATAACAAACCGGACCTACAAAAGATATTTCTATTAGTTTTGATAGGACATGTGGTCATTCAGTGTTGGATTATCACCCGGAAATGAGCCTGAACTTTCGGGACCAACTACAAACAGGCCATTCTATTAGGACGATTAAAAATATTAAACAACAATCTACTACAAATTCAACGTTGACGACATACGCGAAAATACAGCCTGGAACCTCCACCGGCAGCAACCGTGTGAATATCTGAGTTCAAGGGCCCGAACAAACAAATAGGGAATCAACTTAATCGAATCAATTAATTAATCGGACGAGGCAGAGGAAAGAAGAAAATTAAATACCCAACTGAGGAGATTGAATGATAACATCGGCAATCTCCGATTCAAACTTATACTCAAAATTGCCATCATAACGGCTAACATCAGTAGATGTACCGCCCATATCGAATCCGATGATTGGCTTGTCCATACCGATATCGTTGCGTGTGGTCAATGCATAACCGATCACACCACCGGCTGGTCCGCTCAATATTGATCGGCTTCCGCTAAAGTTGGTGACATCAGTCAGGCCACCATCGGAACGCATGAACAATAGTTTTTTGCCATCAAACTTGGAATCAAAGTTCTGCAAAAAACTATTGATATAATTTTTGACATGCGGTGTGAGATAGGCATCAATGATGGATGTCATGCCTACGGATCAAGAATAAATTTTGTTCAGAAGAAAATTTCAAATCTCCAAGCAGACATCAACCTCTTGGTACATATCGGATCATTTTCATGATTCGGGACGATAAAGTAATGTGGGTGAATCCGATTTTTTTTGCTATTTCTTCAACAATAAATTCATGTTTCGGATACAAATACGAATGCAACAATGCTACCGCTATACTTCGAATGCCCGAATCGAAGATTCTCTTCAAATCTCGGTATACATCATCAATCGAGATTGGTTTCAAGATTCCTATTTTTTCTCCGGAAATCGCAGTCTCAAACACCAGGTCCTCGGTGATCTGACATTGTTGATTGTACATGATTAAACGTTCATCGACTTCGATTACATCTTCGTATAATAAAAATGGATCAGCTAAATCTAATTGGAATATTTTTGGTCGGTTTTGGTAGCCGATTTGGAACACGTCGCGAAATCCTTTGGTTAAAACCACGGCCATACGTTCACCTTTGTGTTCTAGCAAAGCATTGGTTGCAACAGTTGTTCCCATACGAATTGAAGATATTTTATCATGATCAATTTTTCCATGGTTTTCTTTGTCCAAAATCCTTCTGATGGCTTCAAAAGGTGCATCAGCATATTCACTTGGATTGGAACTCAATAATTTCAGTGTAACAATCCTTTTATCCGGACAAATACAAAAAACATCGGTAAAAGTACCACCACGATCAATAGCTATCCGAAACATTTTTGCTAGTATCAGGTACAATGATATTCATCCAACGAACAAATATTCAACCATGTAAATGTCTCAAAATTCAACCCTCAACATATGATCGGAATTTTACATTAATTCGTGTGTACTTTTTTCTAAGGAATCAAGAATCCGTATTTTTCCCATAATAAATCTAAAAAAATTCTCAAATTATCATTTGGTTCTTTGTAAAAATATGTATATTTTCGGTCCAGTTTTTAAGTAATTTATTTTAAAAATTAATTGCATTTATCATCCATGGACGGGCACAGGTTAGGCATCTTTGGCTCCGACCAATCACATTCTTTAGTACATAACTATATGAACAGAACTTGCTCACGTGACATTTTTTCTGAGCGAGGTAACTTTTGCATGGCTGCAAAATCATCATCCTTCTTATTTTAATCCTTACCTTTTACCTCACATCCAAGATATATTTTGGTCCACATAAACGAATTTTTCCTTGGTTTCTTAGTTAGATTTTACCCTTATATCTTAAGAACAATACTACCTCATAATGAGTTATTGAACAATGTGATTGAAAAATCAAGAAGAGGATGGTTTATAATCGCAAATCGTTGGTTTTTGTTGGTTTTGAAAAAACATCAAATTTTATGTGTTAGCCATGTTCATCAAATGAAATACTGTCTACATAATGATTTAATACCTTGAAGAATAACAACAAGCACTGAAGCAATCAGCATATTGAAAAATTGAATTCCAATGTTTCCCAACAACATAACCATGTTTATCGATTTTGATGGTTTCGATCGATTTTTAATCAATCTAATATATTATTTCTTCATTGCTCTAATTATATCTTTGATATTGACTTCAATCGGCATCTCAGTTGGTTTACGTAAACTTTATTTTAACGTATTGTTATTCATCTTTGATGTAAGTTTTTTGTTTTATCCAATTTCCAAACTTATATTTAAACTCAATATTCCGTTGCGCAGTTTGGTAAACAGAGGATAGAGAGTGAGTTGAATAAAAAAATCAATCAAGCTGACCATGATAAAATTGAACAAAACAACAGTGATTGTGGTGATGAAGTGCTTGAAGCTGAAGACAATGATGATACTTCCCTGGATGATTTTATGGATCTAGAGAAGAAAGATTTTCATCTATCCGACATTTGTATTTTGATCAAAAATGGTATTCAAGCGATCGTCGATGATGAAGTTACCAAACGTTTTGACACCGAAGGTAATTCATAAAAGCCCTTTTGATGGTTAAATTGACATATTGTGTTTGTGCTATTTCGCCAACAGAATTACCATCTTGGAATTTGCTCACCAGAACCAATCGAAAATACACTCATCTATCATTAAGATTAACCATATTATGGGGTATTGGCTGCTTTGTTCGTTATTTGATATTGTTTCCAGCCCGTTTGATTATATTCATAATCGGGGTTTTATTGTTGGTCATTTGCACTGCCGTAATTGGATGTTTGCCTGATTCACAATTCAAAAGAAGCGTTTATAATAAGGCCAGTCTTGTTTGTTTTCGTATTATGTCACTTGCCTTTTCCGCCATCTTTACATTTCATGATCGCCATAATATGGCCAAACCAGGAGGCATTACAGTGGCCAATCATACTAGTCCTATTGTGAGTAATTTTTAAATCTAAATTAATTTTGATGATAATCGTGAATTTTCTTACCGTACACAAGGATGTGGCAGTATTAGCTTGTGACAATTGTTATTCATTAGTTGGCCAAAAACATGATGGTTTTTTGAGTATATTGCAAAAAGCGCTAACACGTGCTTCAAATCATATCTGGTTTGATAGATTCGAGGTCAAAGACAAACAATTAGTGATGAAGCGTCTCAGCATGTATGTCAATGATCCGAACAATCTTCCTATATTAATTTTTCCTGAAGGTACTTGTATCAATAATTCAGCTGTGATGATGTTCAAAAAAGGTTCTTTTGAAATTGCCAGTGTTGTTTATCCAGTTGCCATCAAGGTATGTGTTTTTTTGTCTTTTTCGAACTAAAATTTAAAGTTTCTTGAATTTGCTCCTCCAAATAGTATGATTCACGTTTTGGTGATCCGTTTTGGAACAGTAGTAAACACGGTCACATGTATTATTTAATGTTGATGATGACCAGTTGGGCCATTGTTTGTGATGTTTGGTATCTTCCGCCTATGCGTAAAAAGGTAAACTCAAACAATTTTCATTTGTTTACCATTAAATTGAACAATTTTTCCATGTTTCCGAACAGCCTAGCGAAAGCGCCATCCAATTTGCCAATAGAGTCAAATCGGAAATAGCAAAAAAAGGCGGACTAGTTGATCTACAATGGGATGGACAATTAAAACGTTTAAACGTAAAAGATGAGTGGAAAGTTAAACAGCAGGAAGAATTTAGCAAAAAAATTAAAATCACTTAATTAACCCACCGTTGCAGAAGTATTTGTTTTGAGGTATTATCAGGCATCTTTTTCGATGTACATCTCTATGTTTAATTGTATTTTGATAAATTGAACTATACACCATTTTTTTTGATTATGATGGTGTAAAAATCATTGTAACGTTAATTGAATTATTCTGGAAACTTTGATTTTTTTTGATTTATTTCTCTTCTCTCTCTTTCAAATTCTAAGACTAGTACAAACAATGAATATTGCTTGATTTGATTAAATAATTTAATTGTTTTTTTGTAATTAAATGAAATTCTTGTCGTTCCTATGTACTTTGATGATCCTTCTTTTGATAGTGAAAAGAAGAAGGTTCTCTAGTTGAACGTGGTAAAACGTTTGAAAATTTTTTGAACATTTTTCAAAAAACTCCTTTTTTTTCCATTTCTACCATCCATTTCATCACTGGCCATTATGTTCGGTGAATGGCCAGGTGCTAGCGGTGCCGATGATAACGATGAAGATGATGAACTACATTGTGTGTAGGTTGGCAGATATTTTCCATGCGTGAGTGGCACATCACCAATGCTGGCGGCTTCCATTTTGTCCTCTTCCAATTCGGTGACATTCCTATGATTTCTTCGTTTCGCAACTCTTCTCTTATGTGGCACATCAGCCAATGTTTCTGGTAGATCAGTCAGATTCTGATAGGTAGCATGATTGTAAATGGCTTTTTTCAGATCATGAATCACGTTGACCAATGCTACTGCCACAGCTTCCGGTTTTGCATCGGTTTCAGAAAGTATGGCCCAATCGGTTTCTTTAACACCACTGGGACAGGTGAATATTTTTTCAGGCACTTTATATTCACCTGCGGCTGCACCGCCAGTCGATTTGATTGGAATCACAAAATGATCATTCCAAAAAATATCTTCAACCCCTTTGGCCGAATCTGTTGATTTATCAATAAATCAATTTTAAATAATGATCTAAATAAAAAGAAATCATTAAATCACACTAACTTTGGTCGCCTCCAATCAAAACCGATGTGTTCAACATTCTGGCCATCACCGGATCTCTATCTTTTGGTGTTAAGCCCGGTAAGAGTAGCGTATGTCCGTATGTTTTTTGCTTTTCATTTTCCGATATGGGTGCAATATGGATGATTCTCGGATGACTGTTTTGATCATCGAATTTTAAATTTTTAAGCTCTTCATGAAACCTAAACGCTACTATATCACTGGCGCCGAAGGAATTATTCGTGACAATGGTCAGATTAGGTATTTTGGCAAATTCTCTTCCGATAGCTTCGCAAATCTCCACGGTTCGTACATCCAAATCGGCGGTTTCCGTACTACCAAGTATATAGACACATGTTTCCAAATTGCCCAAATGCTTTTTGCCCAAATCGACCAACCAGGTTATTTTATGATCTTGAAAATTTTCCACGCTCCTTATGGTTGGATCAAGAGTTCGTTTGATTCTTGCCAGTAGGTCGTTTTCGAAAGTGTTACGTGAATATTCCTGTTGGGAAATCAAAATTAAATCATAAAATAAACCCCTAAACAAAATGTCTTACCAAGTGATTATCTAGGGTAATCTGTCTTGAAATGGAAACTGGAGGCGAGCTTTTATCGTACTGAACCAGGATCATTTTTTTCCTTTGGCCACAATAGAAAACATGCTCTTCAGATGTTTTAGAATTATAATACTGATTCGATGCTAATATGATTATCAACGATGCTTTGGAGGCTTGTGTTTCAAACAATTTCAATCGTTCCTTTTTTTCGGGCGATATGGATGGAAAACATGGTGAATCACCATAAGTTTGTACCCTTTGTAGTTCTCTTTTTTTGATGGCCAACTTCTCCGAACTGGGCATGGATTTTGGACGTTTTTTACTTTTCTCCGCAATTTGTCGAGCATAGTTTTTGGTCGGTGATGTAATCAATTCAATAGATTCTTGTCTACTGGTGATAGAATCGAGGGATTCATTTTTTCGTTCTAATTCATTAATATCGTCGGTCATTTCGTTGGTGCACCAAACATCAAAATGTTTTGATAAAAATTCTTTGATTTTTTGGGAAGCACCTATCTGTGCTGGATGAGCACTAATGACGATCAACTGCTGGTTTTGCTGTTCACAAGATCTTTCTGAATCTTTTTGTCCGATATCGGATGATTTGCTTCGCGAATCACCATAATTCTGCGTGGACATCGGGTTTGTTTTATTGATTTTATTGATTTTTTCTTCGATCATCAATGTTACATCTCTAATACAATGATGTGTTTTGCCTGAATGATTATTATCATCGAGTGAAGCAGTTTCTAGCATCAGAATATTAGCATTTGTTTTATTCATAACGATTGAATGCAAGAATGATTGATTTACCTGGATTTCCCGCCTCATGATCATTGGTTTTCGCATTCCAAGGTATGTAATGTACGGAAGAGAATTGAATGGCTAAACATTCTGGGGGCCAAATATCAAGAAAATTAACCGGAATGATATGTTTCTGGAGTATATCGGCCAATTTAACCTTTAAATTTTGTTTGTCGGGGTGTTTCGTTGTAAAATGAAATGCCTAAATTCTATCATCATCATCATCATCACCATCATACCTCTCTGTTGGTCCATTGAGTGCGGCCATAGTTTTGCGTTATGAGCGGTATGAAATAAAGACAATTTTGTACTGCACTATTTAATGAATCTTGCCAATCACTTCCGTGCTGGATTTCATGCACATCCTTATTTGCGTATGTGTGTGTGTGTGAGAGAGAGGGGGGGGGAGAGGATCGTCAAAATTAAAATTAATTAAATAACAAAGGTTATCGTATGATGTTGAACATACCAAATAAACGGAAAAACCACAATCAATAAGGGATTCTTTCAATTGTAGTGCATGTTCGGCGGCTTCCCGCCTTACGTAACTGATCATGATTTGTTTTTTGTTTGCGATCTTGATACTTTTCGAAAGTTTCAATGTTTTTTTCCGATACAATCTTATTGGAAATTTTGATTTGAAAAAAGAAAACCAACAAGAATAGAAGTAAAGTTTAGTTTTTCTGGATCAAGAACCAGAATCGAGCAACAGCAAAAGTTGAACCTACCCTTTTTTGAAAGATTTTTGGTCAACTTGATAAAATTCACTGCTCGACGATGGATTAACATCAACCGATTTCTTGAACTCCAACTTATCTTGATTGGAAAAATAGATTGAATCACTATTTCTTGGGCTAGGTTTATCAAATTTGATGGAAACGCAACTATTTTTAATGATATCTATCAGAACCATGTCTGGTTCATTGTTCGTATTGATGATACAACAAGAACCATGTACCATGAAGTAATAATTTGAATCAAATTGGAAATTTCTCATCGTTGATTTCCTAAGATGATCATCGATCAAATTTCTTGTGGTTTTCAAATCCAAACTCAACGATGCATTCAGGATTCCGATGAATATCCCACTATTATTCGAATAGTAACCGATCAGCGAAAGTGCGTTTGAGCCTTTGGGAAAATAACCGAATCACAAATATGATTCAACAATTATGATGGACGATATTCACCTAACTTCCGTTTGAATTTGATGGTTTTTTCCGCCGTCACCAAATGATTGATTTTGATGATTGATTCTTGTTCAATCGAAACTGGCGAACCAAAATTGGTCAAAAAAATAAAATTTTCGTTCATATCAAATAGGCATAATTCTGTGATTTTTCCCCGTAAAATTCTGGCACTCAATTCAAACAGATCCTTCAATATCATGGTCCCGATCGATACTTCCGATGGCTTTAGTTCAGTGTTCCAGCCATCTTGCACGAACACAATGCCAACTATGAATTCATTGTTGTTGTTAAGGGAAGTGGCGGCCGCCGTGGAACATGTAGTATTTCTTGATAATTGATTTTGAGCAAACGTATGTATCGACATGGCATGATCATTGGATAAAACGATCGACGATGTTGTTAGGTTTCGTTCCAGTTCCTCTCTACACATCATATTGGCTTCGGCAACACTTTCGATGATCATTTTGATGTGATAATGTTGTTTGTTGTGGGAGGAGAGCGAGAAAAAATCGTTCAAAAGATTTCTATTTGTTTTCGACCGATTCGAACCAGAATAGGATGGAAAAATTTTATGGTGGTGATAGTTTTTGGTTTTTTTTGGCTGTTATTGTTATGATCGGTGTCTGGAATTGCATCAGTCGGTGATCAAATCAAGAATTGGACGACATTTGGCTAAACCAATCATTGAGTGTCTACATGTGTAAGTGTGTTTGGAACATCCCACTTAATGTCACCAGAAAGGAGAGAAAGAGAACAGAGGATCATCAAATTGCTTGGCAATGCTGATATATTGTTAAGGATATATGTTTGTTGGTGGTGGGCAACCACTATTTTAGGATTGATTACGTGCATCAACATCCACAACCACCGCGACGATAAAAATAATCATCATCAATCCATTCTTTTCGGGATCGAAACTACTTTTATAACATCAAAAAAAAAACGACGGCAATGCGTTTTGGGATTTTGCAATTTTTGTTTGCTTATTGAATCATTTTGATTGGTTGAACCACAAGAAGAATTATGTAATGCGATGATTGGTTGGTTAGTTGGTTGGTAGGTTGGTAGGATGATGTTTAAATGCAAATATCCATTTCAGTAAGCACACAGTAGTCGGTATGTCGTGTTTGTTGTTTGTTTGTCAGTGTAAATCATTGAAGAACAAAGACCTTAGAAGGAGAATCAATGAGGAAGAACATCCGGCCACTTTTGGTTTTGTTGTGTGTCATAATCATCAAATTATTATGTCAGGATTGCGAGCAACAAAGGTAAACGATGCTGATGACATACCACCATATACCATATTCTTGATGTTGTTATTGTTGGCCGTGTTGATCAGGATGGTTGCGGTTGTAATTTGTCTTTTCCATTGTTTTGGGAATTTCATTGATTTCTTTTTTTGGTAATCTGAATAGAAGAAGAAAAAGAACAACGACAACAACCACAACAAAAGAACGTAGATCGATCAAAGATGGTATTTTCCAATCGTTGTTGTTGATTGTTTGGTTCAATATTTGCATTTCAGATCCTTCGCATTCGCGTCCACACGATCACATTCGTCCTTGCTCTCTTCTTCTGAATATCCCTGTGTGATATATGCTATGATGAAGAGGACGAGGACAACGACGGAAATTTTGTTTTCTGGATGATCAACACCATTTTTTATTCGAAAATTTATTTTTTGTTAGCGAGAATCGAGAGTATTCATGTGCTGGTGCTGGTGGACATTGGTATTTTAAAACACACACACACACACACTTGTTGCATATTGTATGCCGTGACGACCAACCACCTAAATACTTGATGGTTCGGTGGCAACGATACGATAGTTGCTCGTAGCCGTAGCCACCGACAACATCATCATCATCACCATCATCATCGTTGCCGCCGCCGCCGCCACCGAACCATCAAGTATTTAGGTGGTTGGTCGAGGCTAGAGATTGTGTCCAACAAGTGTCTGTGCAACGCAAACACATTGCAAACGAAATTCGATTCAAAGAATTTTATATAATACCAAATCAACCTCTACTTTTTCCTTTTTCTGTTGCATTTGTTTTTTTAAAAGTGTTTGTACGCCTGTTTTCAAATCTCAAAATCCGTATCTGGTTTATGATTGAATTGGGCGCCATGGTAGATCAATACAGACAGTATATATCGCGCCTGTATCTGGTGCAACCCAGATACACAGCATATCGACAACAGCAGAAGCGCAGAAAATTTACTACCGAGACCAACCAATTGCAGAGGTGCACAACCTTTTGCGACCTTAAGAACCACCTTCGAAGCGAAAAAAAATTGATAGCTTTAACAATGCGCACGTCCAACCAAAAAATGTCAATTGTCTAGTAACTAATTTGCGTTCAAACTGTATGGCAGCTTGAGAGAGGAGGGAAAATATAGGATAATATAGGAATAAAGGAGAACGTATGCTCCTCCTTTCTGTCCAGTCAATGTTGAAAAAAGACCAGTTAAATGCAATCATAACTGAAAGAGAGTGAGAGAAGGGAGGAGAAATATAGGATGATTGAGAACGTATCCTTCTCCTTGTTCTTGTACTTTCTTTGGCTGCAATGTTATCTCCGCCCATCAACACAGTGGCTAATGAGCCCGGGGGTTGAACATCCCTGAACTAGCAATATAAGTTGTGACGAAGGCATCCATCGAAGCAATAATTTGACACCAAACACACACGCACAAAAAAACATTCCGGAAAAATAAATCGGAACTCCTTAAAATCATCAAATGTTTGGGAATTGCATTCTGATGCACATATATCCTGAAGCCTAGTTAGTCAGGCGCCCAAGGTTTATTATTATCGTGATCCTGGTTATTGTCTTCTACATGATAATGTGCGGATAATCTAAAAAAGAAAAATCAACAACAAAGTGGAATGCCGTAATTTATGATGATTTCATCAGAAATTGTTTTATTTTTTTGTCTAAAAAGAAGGAGTGAAAGAGAGAGGGTGAATGGTGTGGAGGTAATATAGGAAAAATTGAGTTTTATATCCGATCCGGTTTTAAAAGAATCACGTTCACTGTTTCCATAATAAATAATTGATTTCCGGATATCTGCGGCAATCCTTTGGTTGATTGTAACGGGACGATAGATAGAACGGCCGTGGCTGTACCTTTTGATATCCTCGCATTGTTCTGCATAGTATTTTAGCCATTGAAGCCGTTTGTTTGATGTTGTTCAATTGAGCTTTGAGATCCCCGTTGAGAAATTGAGATAGATAAATCAAAAAAAAAATCAGAAATCATCAACGGATCACACAAACCTGGTGTAAACGAGCCACTTTGGCCACCATGCTCATAATAATAACGATCACCGAATTTAGCATGATTGAATTGTATACCGACCAAACATCCGAATGTAGGACCAATGCTTGCATCGATGAAATGTCGTTCGGAAACACCGGCTATGTAAAGATCAATGTCTTCAATATCCCTGTACATTGTTTTCAATTTGGACAATGTTTCGCTGGGAATAAATTTCTCCAGATCATACCAGGATTTTGCCTAACCGGGTAGTTTAGAATAGAATAATTAGCTTTATGGTCAATGATCACATGATCAAACTCAACAAGAGTCGTACTTGGTAATTGAAGCAAGCCTTCAGATAATGTACATAACCGGGCAAACCATGATCTCTTCCTCTTTGAATGTTGGTGGTAACCAAATCAAGACCGTGCGGTTTGTTCTTGGCTCTCATTATGAAATTCTTGGCCGTATGACTATAATATGGATCAATGGTGTTGGATGTTTCGCTCAATGTTCCTCTGACAATGTCCTCCAGCTACTCACAAAACAGTCAAAAAAACACCGAATCAATCAATAAAACCACTAAACGATTAAAAGCTTACCAAACCATCCCAGGCATAAGTTGGTTCGAAAAAGTTATCTTTCAAAGCCAACGCAGGATAACTAAGACTGTAATTCGATGCTTTCATTCGATAAAAATCTTTGATTTGAGAATGGCCATAACGGCTTGCGGCCGAAACAAACTCATTCCATGATGATGGATCAGTATATGGCTCATATTTGGTGTAGCCACCACCTTTCAACGGATTCAAACGATAATAGTTCATCAACAATGGTCCCATTATGATCGGCAAATATTCGTTCATGGTTATGTGCTGTATTTCTGCTATGGTGATTCTTCTAGCCTCCTGGAACAATTGTTCATCACTCCAACGGGGATTCACATAACTCAATTTGTAAGCATGGTGATTGTGGTTCCTCATCAACAATGTGTGCATGGCCAACAATAACGGATGTTGATTAACACGATTATCTCCAGCCTTGAAACAACTCAATCCGGCTCGTTTTGGTGTACAAGGCTGTGTTCCTGGATCCGGCGGTAGAACAGGATTCCCATTACGATCCGAATAGGCCAATAATTGTCCTTTGAGAAAGCTGCGTAGCGATGCGGAATCTTTCGCGGTCGCTCCGTATATCTGCGAACCGTCCAGGAAAGATGTTTGAGTGTTCAATTGTTCCCTGGGGCCTAGTTGACAAAGTGGACAAGGACTAGACCGTAGGAAATTGATACATTTGGTATTGAATTGGCTTAGCAGATAGTCTTTTTTATCCACCACCGGTATAGCCACACATTTAGTGTTAGGCTTCTCACAGCAATCGATTTTATACTTTGGATTGGATTTATGTCCTTCCGTATTGGTCAAATCATGATTGATGAATTGTCCCCATGCCAAAATCAATGTGGTGTAAAATGATTTAAGATCTCTACTGATCGCCACATAATTGGAAACCTGTCGAGGATTCGGCAACGATCCTCCACTTTTGGCCATACGAAACGATCGTATACCATCAGAATAATCGGCCGGAAGTAAACGTATGTGACAAGTGAATGATCTGCCCCAATACGGTGAATTTAAATTATTACAAGATCCATCGATGCTTCGATATTTGCTTGTTTGATGGGAATAACATTGATATTTTTCATTATAGTATGGTAAACATGAAACATCCATTTGTTTGTTCAAATAATAGTACTTCTTGTTGACCGGAATCGTTGGCAAATAAGCTCCCAATTGATATTTGCTGAAGCACTTACTACGAAAAAAAATGCCCAATACAGAAAGCCAGACAGGAAAACAAAATTGTCAAAAAAAAAGTCGAAAAGCCAGACTAAAATGCAGAGCTTACTCTTTGGCGAAATACTCGGAGGCCAATTCCATCATATAGGCTTCAATCTCTTTACGTGATGTATCACCATAGTTGCTTTTGTTTGAATATTCTGGATATCTGATACGCATTGCATCATTGGCGTATGATAATGCTTTTGCGACATCCGCTTGCGTAACTTTGGGCATTTTAGTGTAGTAATTAGCACATTTCGGTGATTGATACAGGTAAGCACCGGTGTTGAGATAATCTGAATAGATGGATCTTGGCTTGTACGGTGTTTGTCCCTGATAATATTGATTCGGCAAATATGAGCTATATGTTCCGGGCAGAGCTTGATATGGTGATGTTAGATTATATCCCAGAGGTTTTAGCAACATGTTACGCTGAGAAATGGATTCATTTGGATCGTTCATATCCAATTGAACTTCATAATCAAGTATAAGGTTCTCTTCGATGGATTGTGCCCGGATCGACGGGGTTGTTGGCACGAGGATGCCGACCACAATCAACCACAGCAAAGCCATGCTAAGCAATGAATATGAAGGATATTTTGTTTTAAATCCCCGAAGTCCCTTGATTACACATTACCTGTTTGATCTGCAGTGGTCCATGTTTGTGGTGGTAAAATATCAACAACCAGGAACGAAGAACAGGATTTCCAACAACCAGAGCTTGATGATTTTGAATTATATCACACCCAAGCAAACGAAAAGAACGAATGAAAATCATTCTAATTCTTTTATTATTATTATTATGTTCAACAAGTAGCAGAAAATTGAAGCAAGTACAGGCACAAACTAATCAAAATAAGAAGAAAATTTGCATCAATTTTCTTTTTTTTTTTGCTTCAATAAGCAAATAATGTTTGGCGACAAGAAAAAACCGAAGATATCATTCAATGCAAAATACATAACACAACCGAAAAAAAATACCACAATGTATGTCAAAATCAACAATAAATAATCATCAAATTATTAAATAATATTGAGAATTCCATAGTGGGAATAAAAAGGGGGCGTAGGCCAGAGGCGTGGGTTTGTGGGCGTCTTTCGGTCGGGCAACATCACAACCAGTAGTATGTTCTTTCGTGATTTGAATAATTTACATTTGAAGAAAAAAATGAGCTCAAGAGTAGCTGATCACCAAGAGAGAGAGAGAGAGAGATAGAAATAGAGAGAGAAAGAGTGAGGATATCGAGAACACCACAATCACCATTATGATCATCATTCTTTCCATGGCATCAGATCAATGTCGGGAATGTTTTCACAAGGCTGTACCTCTGTATCAGGGTTACTTTGGATGGTGATAAACCAGAAAAGAAGCAATAAATATATCAAAATATTAGAAAATGCTGGATCAAGTGCTTGGGTGGACATTTTAGCATAATCCAAATAAGCATAATTGCAAATTTCCAGATCTTACCCATCACCGTTGAGCATGAATACTTTAGGATGGATCCGCTGAAAATCATCACCATTCTGGCAGATCACTTTAGAGAACAACGTTTTTCTGATTGATTGTAATTGTGCTGAAGTGCAGAAAAAACAAACCCGCAAAAAAGAGAGAGAGACCGAAAGAGAAAGTGATAAAATTCGATGGATATCTTGCACTTTTATCTTGCAAAACAACAACTATACCTGTAGTGAATGATCCATCTTGATCACGGTGTTCAAAATAGAATCTATCACCAAATTTAAGATGATTGAATTGTACACCAATTATGCATGCAAACGTTGGTCCAACAACACCATCCATCAATGGTAGTTCAGATATGCCACCGGAGAACAGATCAATATCTTCAACTGTTTCATAATGTTGCTGGAAACGCATCCGTTGATGTTGCGGCATATACTGATCCAATTGTTCGAATGTGGTGATTTTCTATCAAAAAGGTTGGATTTTCCCAATGAATGAGAAAGTTTGTCGCTTTGTATTATCCCACTTGTTACTTACATCTTCAAAACAAAGTTCCAGATAATTGGTATAGCCAGGAATGCCATGATCTCTGCCTCTTTGAATGTTCATCGCAGGTAGATCGGAACCGGTGAGCTCGTTTTTCGATTTATAAAGATGATTCCTTAGATCGGCCGTACAGAATGGATCAAAACGTTGAGCGCTTTTGCCCACCAATCCTCTCAAAATCATATCCAATTGGCCATCACGAAGACGTTGCGGTGAGAAAAAATTATCCTTCAACATGAACGAACTTCGTTGGCTATTCGATGTGATCATGGTGAAACGACCATTGACCAAACTATGCCCAAAACGGAATGCAGCGCTGGAAAATTCGCTTATAATCGACGGATTAACATCTTGGTCGTATTCGGTGTTGCCACTGAATTTAACGTTTAATTTATAAAAATTCATGGCATTCTTGCCCAAAACTATTGGCAAAAATTCATTGTATGTTACCATCTGCATTTGTGCGCCAACGATCCGTCTAACAAAATAGATCAATAATAGATCAATTCAAACACTGATCCCCAAAATCACAATCCTCATCCCGACCACTAATCCAACCTTGTCTCTTGGAATACCCTTTCATCGTTCCATTCAGGATTGAGCTCTTGAAGCATTGAAGCCAGACGATTGTGCTGCCGAAGCTACCAAGACGAAGTGGATAGTAGTAAATAATGCGCGCAACGCATAAATTGGCACGTCCCACGCGTATGAATGCGGCATATAGCAAGCAGAACAATACAGGAGCCAGCCGCGCACACGCACCCGCACACATACACACAAACACACATCGGCAAGCACATGAACCAACCCACATGCATGTAATTAGCCATTTCAATTAGCCAATCAAAAAATGTGTTGAACCGTTAAGACAAGAGAGAAATCAAAATTGGTAGGCGGAGAAACACACACACACGTTAACATGCGTTAACATACCCAAACAGTGTGCAACACTAATAGGCCTGGATGTTGGTTGACACGGGTGTTGTCACCGGCACGGAAACAAATCTGCCTACGTGATGGTTCAGAACATTGATCGTTTTGTATGTTGTTGCTTTCGGGCAGAATCATATTGTTCCGGCGATCAGTGTCGAATGCCAATAATCCTTTCGGGGAGGAGAAGGAGAAGGAGAAGAAGGAGAAAAGAAAATACTAGTATATAGTGGTGTCCGATAGAGTGAGCGCAAATCGTGAATTTAGTTACGGCAAAATTTGGTTCCAGCAGCATTATGCTATGGAATATCCGTCATTTAAACATACCAAAATTAAAAAGTCGTAAATTTCTAGTCTCTTCCATTGTGTTGCCATAAATATTGGAAGCATCTATGAATGATGTTAGTTTGTTTAGCTGTAATCTTGGCCCAAAACGACATGTCAAACAGGATGTGGAACGGACAAAATTCAAACAACGTTTGTTTTCACGGCCAAACACTAAATCATTTGGAGGAACCTCGATAGGGAAACATTCCGGATGTGTTGGCCTTGGACAACAATTGATACCGCCACCGTTCAATCTGTTCACCGGTGAAAGCGAAATATCATGATCCAAGAATTGACCGAATTGCATTAGCATGTGGGAAAAATTCGCCGGAACATCTTCCTGTGGATGTATGCTGCCGGACAGAATCCGAGGATTTGGTAAAAAATCTCCGCTCAGCGCTAAACGAGGCTTGGATATACCTTGAAGATAATTTTACGATTAATGATATTAATTATGGATGTGGATATTTATAAAAATAAATTATTGACATTGAAAACATCCAACATTCCAACAGGTGTCGGAATGGTGTTGATGGACAAATGGGAAACAGAAACATAGAAACAAAAGAAACACATTAACACTAACCATCAGAGTAAGCTGGATCAAGTAGTCGAATGACACATTCGAAGGATTTTCCCCAACGTGTATTACGTAAATTATTACAGCTTCCATCAGCGCTTCTAAACTTGCTTCTATTACAAAATATCGGTGGCTTGCAATTGGACACCATTGTTTGGCGTTTCCCTCGAGACAAACCACCACCACCATTGGTTCCGCCGAATAAATGTTCAACATGGATATGGCTTAGGTCGCGAATCTTGTCCAGGCTAAGGCTGAAACTAAATGAGATTGAGGTTGGATCATTTATAAAAAAGATGATGAAATGTTGTCCAAAACAAACTTTTTGGCAATGATTTTGGACGCTTCCTCGAACGGCCTCTGTTCATGGTGTAGGTCCAGGATTTTGTGCAAATTTTGCGCCGGCGTTATATGCCTGGCCAAAGATGATATGGTTGTGGTATTGATCACTTTGTTCTTCAGATCCATTTCATTCTCCAAACGCGCCAAACGACGATGCTCGTCCACGCCTTCATCGTATGCTTCCAACAAATTCAAATCGGTCAAATTGAATTTTGGACAATTGTGTCCAACATCCAGATCATCGAAAGATTGTTTGAATGGCTTGATGTTTCGAAATTTGATGTCCACAGCACGGGCACTGTGGATAGAAATGACCAAAAGGGAACGCCCACTTTCAATTAGATCCGTTCTGGAAACAATACGTTGGCAACCAAACAAAAACATACCAAAAGGATTGATGTAAAATGGTTAGGAAGATCCAACAATAGGATAGCACGTGTCCACGGTGTTCCATCATCGTTATCATGGCGCGAAAACACGTTGTGGCTGGAACATACAAACACAACTAAATAACTAGAAAAGATCTAAAGATTTTTCGTCTTGGAACGCACACGCAATGGAACAATGTGAATGTTGAGGATGTTTTTGTTGGCTTTGAGGATTATCACAATTTGTCGCTGTTTTTGGAACAACGTCAAAAATGATTGGAAATGGAATTTCCAGGAAAAACAACAAGACGAATAAAAAAAAGTATATAAATTTAGATTGTTGCTGTTTGTTGTTTTAGTATGTCATGATCACATCGTCGACATAATAATGATGATCATCATCCAACATCATTACCGTGGCTACCATGATCATCATCTTTGCAGCAAACAGTTCTGGAAATGAAGATGTTTTCAAGACGACAGCTTCAAGTGGAATAATACTTTTGGAACGACGATGACAGACGACGACCAAGAAGAAAAATAAGAAGAAGATGATGATGATGGTGATGATGATGGAGGCGATGAGAATGATGAGGATGATCGTGGCAGGTAGACAAACAACAGTGGATGGCCAGAAAAAGATGGGAAGTTTTATATTTTAAATATATCCAAGAAACGCGCGCGCAAAATAAGGCGTCCCATTCTCGCAGCTATGAACAATGCTTCTCCGATGCTCCAAAGAAGATCCAAAACGTTGGTACGTGTGTGTGAATATGCTTGTGTCCATCTCTTTTAGAAGAGATGAGAAAATAGCTGGAAAAAAGGTCTAAACTCTTCAAATAGGAACAATCATCATCATATTGACATTGGAGTCCCGAGAAACAGAAAACAACAACCACCACCACCAAATCCAATAGCATTTTACATGCATGTTGTTGGGCGCGCGAGAAGAAAAAATCGAATCGAAAAAAAATAAATGGCCATCATGAACATGGACATCGAACAACAACAACAACAACAGCAGAAGCAACAAGTGTGTCCAAGGAACCAGCAGCAGCAACAACAACGGTGAAGACCATAAAGGTTGAATATTATTATCATTATTATTATTATTATATAATACTCTTACTTACATAATACAACAACAATCGAATCACTTCCTATTCATATTTGGCCACCAAACATAGAACGTGCGGAGGAGAGAGAGAGAGGGGCATTGATTGGAACAATGATGATCGAGCTTGAACACGAAAACGACGGGAGAGAAAAAACGACAATCAATTGAAACTGAAATGGGTAAGGTTGGAAAAGGATTGGCTTTGGATTCATCATCAAACAATTGGATCAATACAGATTGATTTAATTTATTAATTTATTAACTAAGATGTTTATTAATGAGAATAATAATGAAAATGGTTTTTAAGTAGCAAAATAAGTTGAAGAAAAGATGAGAGATGCGAATGTTGTGATCAGACGAACCAAAATAAAAACGGGAAAAAATCACAAGTCCAATGTTTGTCGATATGTGGATGAACGCATCAGCAATCTGGTCGTTTCGGAAACAAGTCCTATGAACGCTATGGGAAATACGAACCGGAAGGGGAAAATTGAAAATTGACAAAAAAACCAAACGCGACGTTTGTTTTTTTGTTTTTGTTGTTTTTCATTTAAATTTTCATCTTTTTGTTGGTTTTGTTTTCTCATGCACATACCTGAATCGGCCAGACCATAGCCAAAGTTTTTGAAAACTTTAAGCAATTGCATGAACATCCAAATTCGTACTATGATCAATATCAAAGCAGAAACCAATGAACCATAGGATAATAACAATATTTGATTTTTACAGGTGTCAAACCGGAAACAGGTTTCCAACAAAACAAACTAAAACAATGGTGATGTGTCCGAACGAGTGGGGAAAAATGTGAAAAATTAGAAAGAAAAAAAAAGAGAAAAATATGAAAAATGACTACTATTGGAAAGTGCACAAACAAACAAACAAAAGGATTGAATCTTCTTCTTCTTCTTCTTCGCGAGATACAATCCATCACTTTGTCGCTGGGAACATGATGGAACATGATATGAATATCAATGGAACAAAAAGAAAAAGATAAAATAACTGTCGTTTTAGATTTGTCAGTGTTCGGGCCGAGCCAAAAAAAATTTGATGAATTTCAAATTTATTCCAAAATTGTTCCAATCATGATCCAAACATCCATCATTCAATGTTACGATCATCAACATTGATTCATTGAATTTTGGTGTTAAAATAGAAAAATTAAAAGAGCCTATAAAATTTGCGTTAAATGCTTGAATGTGCATGCGTATTTGTTATATAATTGTCGATTGATTACAAAAGGATTTCCTTCGAATGAAAAGCAAAGAGAAAGAGCGAGAGGAGGGAAGAGCTTCACATCTCTTTTAACAGTTATTAATCTCGCAAACGAACAACAAGCCTCTCAAGAGAGGAGGGACGGGGGCGGGTGATCGGAGGCCATTACATAATAACACTAGCGCTAACACTTTATTTTCTTGCACATTGGTTGGTCGCGACGTTCCAAAACATTATTCAACTTGGGGGATGCTTGTAATTTTTTATGATTTTTATAACTACTATTGTTCGCATCTTCTTCTTCCCCCACACATACACACTTTTCCTTGCCATCATTAACAACGACAACATAATTAACATGGTTTCTATAATTTGAAGTTTTCTACTTCTTCTTCTTCTTCTTCTTTACTTCCAAGTAGGATGAGCAGCAGCAGCAGCAGCCGCATCATCTTGTCAAGGTTGTCGCGAAATTGTGTCGAAGAAAAAGTCTTTTCAAGGGCCCAAGATTTGTCCATTATGTCATAGTATAAGCTTGTGTGTGTGTGTGTGTGTTAAGGACACGGTTTTCCGAATTGATAGGTATTCGAAAATGGCGGCAAAGAAAATATCTTATTATGGGTTTTTTTGTCGCTTTTATTATTATACTTTTGATGATGATGATGATGATGGTGATCATCATCATCATCATTTGTCTGATCTGCCGTCGATATTTGATATCAATAACGACACAAACACACAATTGCGGAACAACAACAACAACAACAATCGAACAGACCACCGACTGGCTGCCAGGATGCTAAGGCGAGATGCTGCTTCTAGCCATGGTATCCATGGTGGCAATAGTTTGTAGGCAATATAATTTATGATTATTATTATTATCATTATCATTATAAGTGCAACCACGTGCAAAGAGAGGCGAAGATGGAGATTGATCACTAAAAAATAAATTCACCATGGACATTATGGTCTAAAGTAAATAATATCGCTGCTGTCGGCTTTGTTTGTCTGTTTGTCGGCGGGGTTTGTCGCGCCGTATTGGTGTCTATTGGGGTTGGCGCCAGTGCTTTCAAAATTACTTTAGAAACAGACACACGCCCACGCACACAAAAGCCCTATTGGTCTGCCACAAAAGGCGCATCAATGCGCATCATTTCGGAAACATATTGAACATGCATCTATTGGCTTTATATTTTTTAAACACTAAATCCAACCTACCAAGCTCATACATACACACAGAGAGATACACACAGAAGCTCCAATCACATCGCAGCGTTTTTTTTGTTCGCGTATCTATTGTACGTATGTGGGTGGGACTTAATACTATTATTAAATTGTAAAACGGTGACAACTACCGAAATTACTCGTTAAGGCTGTTGTAACATATTTTGTGCATTGAAAAAAAAAGAGGGGAGGACCGTATTTTGAATGGTCCGAAATGTGATTTGAAATCGTAAATTACCTGTAATGGAATCCATAACAATGATAATGTGGATATTGCTATGAATATTAGCAAAAATGATTGTATTTCTTTGATTATCTGGTTTAAATGAAAGGTTAACGGTTACAATTAATACTTTCAGGTAATCGGCATCAAGCATAATACTGACAGCATAACGTCCGACCATCCAATGAATGATGGAGATTAGCATAAAAATGGACATGGCCACAAACTGCCATGTTGGCTCATCTTTAGGTACGCCAATGTTGAATAATGCAAATGAAACCTTGAAACAGTGAAAAAAGAGGAAGATTGGGATAATTTTTCGGTCATACATAACTGAAACGCCAATACGTACCGCACAAAGGAAATCAAATTTTAATAAAACAAGAAAAAAACATTGCTGTTTGTACATGGAAAGCAATGCTGGCGAAACACCAATTATGGAATATTCTTCTGAATATATGGCCACAGTTTTGGATGTTATCAACAATATAGATGTTAATGTAAGTGCTATACAAAGACGTATCTGATTTTTGAAGAAAAAAATCGAATTGTGGTTTTAGACGAAGCGGAAAAACCCATGTAATCGACCAATCACACAAACGCTTACCAATTTGATGGTGGAATCATATTGGACGGTGAACACAAATTCGATTGCAATGTAGAAACAACATAATGACATGGACAATAGGAAGAGGCAGATTTCGTTTTGTTTGAAACCAAATATACCGCATGCCAAAAATGATATGGAAATTACTGACAAACAATAAATGGATAACGGTGGTTTGGATCGGAAATCGGAAATCAAGGACGCGCGCAACAAGGATCAAGGCGAAAAAAACGTGATTCAAATTAATTATAATAATTAATATGGAAATTTTCTTCTTGTGAAGATGATCATAATTACCGCATATGATTAAGATGGTTGTGTTAACCACGAACGATGAAGACATGAACTCGTTGAGATCGATCAATGATTTGATGTTCAACAATGTTAGCACAAATACTGTTATTAATTGTGCACAAGCTATAATGAAATAAAGCCATTGCCATGAATTGTATCCGAATATTTCCTTCAGCTTTGAGGAGGGGACAAAAGACAAAAGGTTAGTACAGAATCAACTTTGACCAATCCAAATATGTTCTTGGGAAACGATCAGTCCAACCATAATCATCGAACATCGAACGGTCCAAACCGGGGAAAAATCTCGATCAAACGATACACAATCGACAATACTGAACAGAATTAAGATGGTGATGGTGGTTTTGGTATCTGGAGCATTATTTTTTTTCTCAGCCAAACTGAATGATGATTGAGGGATGGTGATCGGAAAACCAAATCGAATCGAATTATATCAAACTGTGGTTTGATTTGGCCGGTTTATTCATAATATGGTCGTGATTGTTGGTGTCGGCTGGATAAAATAATAATCAGCTCTGGAAATTATTCCAAGTTTTACTCCAATATGATTATGTTTTTTTTTATCAAACATCCAATATAGTATGATGCTAATGGTCTGAGAGTGTTATAACCAATAACCATCATCATCGTTCATTGGAAAGATCGGTATCTTTCAGTACATTCAAGCCAAATAAACCAACCAATGGTGGTAACATTGCAAATAGACATGTTTTTTTCTGCCGTTTCGTTTCTTCCAAGTGGCGAAACTTTTCGATTTTTTTCGGTTGGCGGGGTTTCATTATCAAGGACAACACCATGGTTCGATTCAGTTTGGATCGATTCGGTTTCATTCTATTCCAAGTCTTACCTTGGTCATCTTGAAATGATTGTATTTGATTGCAAAGTCTTGTTCCGATGAAGAATCATCCCAATGGTTGCATGACATTTCAGCCGAACAAATGGAACAAGAGGAATATTCTACAAGAAACACTCTGGATCAAACGGTTCGGAACACCAACAAAAACAAAATAACAATGAAACACAATCCGACCCGACTAACCAAAGCAAAAAACGACCAGATCCGCGTTCGAAGAAGGAACAAATCAAAGTAAAGAAAGAAGAAATCAGAATGAACTTCACTTCGATCACAATTAAGAAGAACACGAGGAAAAAAGTGCACGCTTAGTGTGATCGATCGTCTCAAGAATCTGTTCCTTGGTTTGATAAAAGAAGAAACTCTTGTATCTACCAATACATGGACCCAGTCGCCCCGATACATAAAATCTAATCTTATCTGCTGGAAACTAATTTTAAATTGTAACCGATAGATCTATATTTGAAGTATGTCTGAAACATACTCAAGACACCAGAAAAGAAAATGATAATCAAACAACAAACACAGGAATCTCTCTCTCCCTGAAAAGATACAAAGCCGCAAATATCATCCCGAGTTTCGATAATGTTGTTATTATTGCGAGGTTTTCGATAATGCAAAAGCGTTTATTTTATTGATGATTAGAAACATATATTAAATGATGATGATATGGGCCGGTTCGATTCTTTACAAGTGATGATTAGTATTATGTTTGGTACAAATCATTCATCATTGTTTTTTCATTATCATCGTCAATAATAATATTGGCTTTTTTAATAACAACATTCTGTGTTGGTCGATCATTTTTGTCGGTAGGAACACGGCCCAATTTTTGAATGCACTCCAGATTTGAACAAACACGGCCAAATATCGTATGTTTATTGTCCAAATGTTGTGCAGGAGCTAATGTTATGAAAAATTGGCTACCATTGGTGTTGGGACCAGCATTGGCCATGCTTAGGATACCGGCTCCGGTGTGTTTCAACGACCCATTGATTTCATCCTCGAATGTTGGCCCATAAATGCTTTGTCCACCACGGCCAGTTGCAGTTGGATCACCGCCTGTAAATAGATTGTTGAAGATCGGAACAAAACAAACAATAGGAACTTGATAAAACCTTGAATCATAAAATCCGGAATGATTCGATGAAATTTCGTTCCATCGTAATAGCCTCGTCGGCTTAGTTCGGCAAAATTTCTGCAAGTTTTCGGTGCTTCATTCCAATAAAGCTCAACTTCGAATGCTCCTAGGCTGAAAATCAAAGAATCAAAGATGGAATTGACAAAAAACCTCGAACAAACCTTGTTTCCATACGAACTTTGGATGGTCTTTTTTCCGTATCCATATTCAGATGATGTAAATGTTTGATTTTTTCGAGAAAACAAATTCAAATACCAACCAAAAACATGCATGAAGGCGGCAATTTTTCCGCTTTACGTTGTCAACACTGCAAAGAAAATACCACACACAAAAATAACTCGCGCACGCTCGGAGGCGGCGCTTGAGCGAACTTGCGATGTAACTTTCTTTTATATTTAGCCCAATAGGTGGCGCTGCGCGTCAATTTTTT
>JAOZJS010000276.1:0-50032 GCA_025882695.1 Amerodectes protonotaria | reverse complement strand
GGAGAGAATAACATTGGGTTTTGTATTTTGAATTGTAAGAAATCTCAGGTGTGAAAGTTTTTTTTTCGAAAATTTGGACAAAAAAACACAATCCAAAGCTATACACTGACGGTGGTAAGTTGTCAGTGTAACATTGAACCAAATTCTAGATCAATTGTGTGTAGAACATTACCACAATTTGAGACACCATGGTTTCACGACGATTTCGGAACTCACACCACACCACACACTCAGAAACTGTCATATGGCTGCCAATCACGGCTGGCAAATTGGATCGAATATTAACAATGATAATAATAATACACGGGGGCCATAGGAAATGTCTAATAATAATAAGGACTTTGGCCGGGGAGCTAAAGATACCAAAAGAAGTGAAATAGATACACCAAACAACAATATGAATGTTTGCATGTGTGACAACTTCGAAACAAGACAAAAGACAGACAAATGTCACTCAGATATTTGTCAGCTGGGGCCTTAGACCATGGATTTTCTTAACCTCAAACATGTATCAAAAGAACAACACAATGGTGGCCCAAAGAATGAGAATGAGAACATGAATAAATATGACAAGGATAACCGATTTTTTTTTCGGTGGTAGGACAAATTGTATAACAAACTTGTTACACACATTTGTCGAACAAAAAGTTTTGTTGTTGGACCATGTTTTATCCTTGTGTGCGATCTATGTTTCTTTGGTTTTTGCATGTCACATTTGCTACACGGAACATTGAATGTGTAGTTAAACATATTTGTTCAAGAATTAAAAGGGGACATCCCTCCACTGAATTAACGGAAGGATTTAATTGTTGAACAGAACTGGACCAAAAAAAGCCCGAACAGCGGAAAATAAAATTGGAACATGATTTTGTTGGGCCGACAATGTTTTCTTCGAATAATAACTACATCCGAGGATATAATAACACAAATATAAAATTGATACATTCATATTGGCGGATTTTCCTATCCAGATTTATGTCGCGACAATGCTGGAAATGCGCAATCGACATTTTTTGGTGCAGAGATTGTCCAATATACCAGGGGTTCCCAACCTTTTTACCACTTAAGAGCCATATTTTTTCTCAGGCCGAAAATTCAGAGCTTAAGCGTTGCGCGCGCACAATAAAAAATGTAGCGAATTCAAATTTAAAAAATGTAGCAAATTCAAATTGAAGAAAATGTAGCAAATGTCATTTGTCTAGTATGGAAATGCGTTCACAAATTATGTCTTGCATGCCCACAATCATCCGTAGTACTGTCCAATGATGATGAACGAGCAAAACGATGGCTAAAACATCGTTAAACGATCCTATCGATTAAACAATCATCATCGCTTTCATCCAGAACACGGAAAAAACTGCGAGTCAAGTCAAGGTTTAAAAGACAAATTGAATCAAATTGTAAGCGAAATAGAGGGAGAAAGAGGTTGGAAGCTAAGATGACTGTGAACGTATACTCCTCCTTCTTTTTGTTCTATTTCTGTTGTTATGTTACATTATAGGCGCATCGTTCTAGTTTTTGATTGATTTAAACAGATATTCAACTTTGAATAAGGACTTCTAGGGAGGCGGTTTAATTTGGAGAAACAATTGTAAACGCTAATTTGAGGGATTGGTCAAGTGACAGTGAAGGGTGTTCAAACAAAACTTACAACATATCGCCATGGGTTGGGCATCCCTGCAATTTGCGAATCACTCCGAACAACGTTAAATCGATGTTGTTTCCAATATTGGCAATATGCTACCATATCATGCGCGCACCTTGAGCCTAGGTCGAGCTAAGGCCCGCAATTTTATCGGAAAATATCGTTTTGTTCGGTTGATATAGTTTCAATATGATCTTTGAAAGTAATCCTTTCTCTACTGGTCGATCAATCAATCAATCAATCGATCTCTACGGGGATTCTCAATAAATACCGTTTGGTGCTGGCCTTTTTTGTTAGAGGAATTTAATTTCTGTGGAAATCCAAACACGCACATACTAAAATGATATCCTAGAATATTTACTTTTTGGAAAATATCACAAACTCGGCTGGAATCCATGCCGATCCTGAATGCTTTTGCGTTTTGTTTTGCAGAAAGCTTACTAATAGCAATAATAATAATAATAATAATGGTAATAACAATTCCCGTTAATGTGGTTGATAATCATACAAGCCAAACAATTAAACAGTTAATGTATCTTTGTTGTCCTTGTTGCTGCAAAATGTTGCGGGCAGTATCCAATGTCCAAACCAACCAAGAAGAAAAAGCCCTGTGATGCCTGACAAATGCAGCAGATTCTAATTATGATGGAATATGTGGCAGACCACCACCAGCTTTATTAAACCTCCACCAACATGCCGTATAATATCCCTCGTATTTTTTTCCGCATACATACAAGCCCGCACATGCACAAACTCGGCAGGAATCCATGCCGGATTGTGCCGCATTGTTGTTTGGGCTGGACAGCAACGAAAAAAACCATGGCCCAAACAAAAATCCACGAATGAAAATCCGATACAAAAGGAGAGAATTTAATCCAGCTAAACCCAGCTGGTGTTTGATTCTTGTTTTCCAAGGGACAAATGAAGACAAATCCACACAGAAACACCCGCCCTCAGTCGTTTGAAAAAAAATTTAAATCAATTTTTTATGGGACTTAGACTGCCATCTGTTGAGTTCGAATTCTACTATCAGATGATTTTTAAAATTCAAAAAAGAAGCAATACTGCTTCAACCGGGAACTTAACTAACTAAAAAACTCAAAACTTTGAAATGAAACTAAAAATTCTAGATTTCAACCGCCCCGGCTTGTCCACGTGCTTTCTTTTCGCATGAAAAATCAACAGGTTGTTTCGGGATCTTGCACAAAAAAAACTAACTCAAAGACTGATGTACGCAGAATTAAATTTACAAGTTTTAATGTTCTTTTCTGGTTTTTTTAGGAATAAAGATCGGCAAAGAAAAAAAAGAATGATAACAGCTGGTTATAGAATTTTTCCAAATAAAAATTACAAAATTAAAACAAAAGAAAGAATCGATGCGGAAAAAATGACCAAAAAAATGATGATAATCAAATAAAAACGAACAAAAAAAATTGTCAATTTACAAATTGGAGCTTGAATCATATTTTCTTCTGTGTGTGAATGGTTCGGGTTTTACGAATGAAAAAAAAATTGAATTCTCAAAATTTAGAATATATTGAGTGTCTGACATGGTTACATTCGGGCTGTTTAGTTTTTTTTCGTTAAATAATCAGATTACATATTCAAAGAACTAGATTTTAAATTAGAAGATTGCAGTCGATCAAAAAAATTTTCCAGTACCAGATTATCGGTTTTTTTCTTGTGTTTCCGATTTAATTTTCGTATCTGTGTTGTGTCGTTGTTGTTGTTGCTGTAATTGAATTCAGTATGATCAGATGATGAGATATGAAAAAAAGTGTCAGTGTGTTTTATGTGTAGAGATGTGTGTCTGTGTTTGTGTGTGTGTGTGTGTGTGTGTGTCTAGAAAGAATATGGCCTTGTATATAGACGCCATCGATGACATTGATGATTGTGTGTGAATATGTGGGTGTCTATTCTGTACATTGACATAAATAGATCTGGCCATTGGCCAAATTTTATAAATATAATTATGTTGTAGGCGTGTGTAAAGTGGGTGTAATGGTGTATTTTCATCGCATTCTCATCGATGTTTTTACATTGTTTCGATTTTGTATACAGAATCTCTTTTTTGTTTTTGTGTGTATTTGTTTGCGCTAAAAGACAGAGAACTCAATATAATAATTAAAAGAAGAATAATAATAAGAATAAGGATCACAATAGCTCATATTGACGCAGATGCATTCGTTGTATTATGTCACGACAATCGTTGAATACTCTTCTGATGTTTTCTGTATCAACGGCACAGGTGAAATGTGGATAGCAATAATGTTTACCATCTCCGCTAGCTGTGCTTATTCTCTGCAAAATTGTTCATTTTCAAAAAATAAAAATTATTCTCAATTCAATTTATTCAAATAAATGATTGTTTCATACCAAAAACTCATCTCGAATAAAATATTTCGCCCGAATGAACTCCGGTGATTCACCTGGATCGAATACAGCTATTTATAAAAGAGAGAAATCCGTAAAAAATTGCGCATCATTTCCGACATTATAGTTTTACCATCTGGTGGTGTCTGGTAGTGGGTATATTCCGGAAAATAATCTTCTAGCCTAGATTTGCCCGCTTTGACTTTTTCTGCTAGAAGATCTTGTTTATTCAGAAATAATATTACTGAGATCGTCCTCAGCCACCTTAACACGACGGGAAAAACGGAAACGGAAATGGATTATTTGATGAAATAGAATAAAGACATTTTAAAACACACCTATTATTCCAAATACTTTTGAACAAATCGAGTGACTCTCGTAATCTGTTTTGATTGGGGTCTTCTCTGAGCACCATATTATAACTACTACACGCAGTAACAAAAATAATGGCAGTGACATCATTGAAACATTGTATCCATTTTCGACGTTCGTCTCTTTGGCCACCAACGTCAAACATACTGGAAAAACATTGAAAAAAAAAATTATTTCTAATTTTGTATTAAGCTTTTCTTCACTCGCTTACTGGAAATTGACTTTTTCAACTTGAAATTTCGTCTCAAAAATACCAGATGTCAAAACACGGCATCTAAGTATATCTTGCTCGTTCGGTGTATAATCAGGCATTTTTATAACGGAAACCCGATCTAAAAAACTGAACATAAAATTAGATTTTTGTGAAGACAATTGTTGGTTTAATTAAATTTACTATTTCGCGCAGTCTATCAATTGATATTCATTGGATCTTTCAAAAGCTGCTTGAACACCTTTGTCTTTCCAAAGAACTTCGGTATATTCGTAAAATATCTATTGGAAAATATAAATCATCAAGAGTCGAATATCTTTAGAAAAAAATTAATATTTATAAATTACAGGTGGATAATCAAAATCAGGACTACTAGCAACATCTTGTATATAATCGACCATATATTGTTTATCAGGGTCTTCCAGTGGAATCGGTGGAACCAAAGTGCTCATTGCACCGGTTATTGTCTAAGGACAATAAAATCAACAATGTTACTAATTATTTGATAATCGGAATTTATCCAATTTTTATTACCAATATTGCATCACGTATATTTTTCTTGATATCGTCAATTTTCTGTTTCTTTTCTCTAATGATCACAATTTAAAAAATCAAATTAAGAATCGTGAAAACCGGTAATAATCGACTTACTCTTCACTGAAGCCATTCACATGTAATATTCTCATTTGTTTCACAATAGTACTTTTGCCAGACTCACCGGCGCCTGAGGAAAAAAGATTAGAAAACTGTGATAATGAATGATACTAATTAAGTAACTAATTACCTAATAAAAGGAGCCGATGAGTGGCTCTATAAATCTGTTTATCTTTTTGTATCTGTTTTTCAATACGTTTATTAGCCTCACGACGGCGTTTGTCTTCTTCGGCATCGTTTTTTGATCCTGACCCACCAAAACAGCCCATTACATTCGCCAGAAGACTTGGTCGCCGATTCGCTTCTGAATCAGATTCCAGCTTGGTGGTTCCAACACAAGCAAAATTACAGAAATCAATGGCAGATAGAATGGTGGCGGTGTTTGTGTTGACCAATTATTTAAAATAGGAAAAAAAATTCAAAAAACAGACGAGGCGCGTGAAAAACTCTAGCTTTGAAATTTCCACGAATCGATGATTTTTTTTTCGTTGAAGAAGAAAGCGATAGAAGAGTCGATTTATCGAATTAATGATTTGAATCTCCGAGGAAAAATTCAACAAAGATGCCTTCTTCAATGTAGTATCATCGCTGATATTGGGGGATTTCTGGTTTCTTATTGATAAAGATTTTCAAACACGCATATCTTCTAGATGGTGAATCTTGAGATATTCTAGGAACCGTTAATACTCCTTTATCGTTCTCAACGACTATGCATAAAATGTCTGGTTGCCTGGAACACCAGACAAACCAAGCCCAACCAAACACAACTCGGCAAAACACCTGTTGAAACGAAACGAATGAAAAAAAAACATTAGCTGTTAGTTACAATAATTAATATTTTCTGGTCGGTTTTGGGTAACTCCAGGTAACCAAAACTCAAAGGAAATCGAGAATGTATGTTAGTATTGTGATCATTGTGTTTTGTAAGGTGAAAAGTGTGCTTTTCATAAACAAATAATTTACCCAAAAATAAACCCCATAATTTATGTGCATTTTACTATACTAGGAAGGAAAATACAGGTGCTACATTTTTGCGATAAGAAGCCCAGACATTTTTTGCTTGAGTCGATAATTTTACCGCTTGTGCATCTGAATGCAGATGTAGATTGGACTATCTTTACTATGACTAACATAATTGTTTAAATTGGTCTAACCCTTTCCATTCTAAAAAACCTGCGCATTCTTCCAATGGCGATAGTTTTATGCTAACTTCGCCTTACAGGTAATTCTCCATTCATTGAATACGCACAACCTCAATCATATTGATTTGTCACATCCGTCCACTAAATGACAGCCAACAAAAAAACAGACATCTTCTCTATGCATAAGCAATGAACGTGGATTCAGGATCCGGTGAAAGTTTTGATGGAAAAAAATATAGAAAATCAAACAGTCGGAAAACGGTCGGATGTAACACACACGCACAAACAGTCAAACAACAACCAGAGAAAAAAAGAGCATCAGAAAAACTCAATTATTATAATATTGGCTGTGGCAGAAGAAAATCTATTTTTAGAAACTATAAGAAGTGTATTAATACTAAATGAGTGCTAAAAAATAAATAAATAAAGATAAAGATAAACCCAAATAATATTGAAACGAATAAACACACACACACACACACACACAGTTGAATAATGTATTTTAGAGCCAACAAACGATAATATTTGTCAACACACACGCGAACAAGCATAGACAGTGGATTATTCTTTAACTTATTTTCTCCACTTAAAAATAGATCACCCTAAGAATAGAGCAAACCGTATCACTTGGGCATCAAGAAAAAGAAAAATGCTAGCACCAACGCAAATGCTTCAGGATGTGGTTCATTTTTTTTGTTTGGGAATCATTGAGGGTTGGCGTTTGTTTGTTTTTCGCTGGTCCAATCAAATAATGGCACCATTCAGAATTACTAGTTATAATTATAAAACTCATTCTATAACCCTTTTCCCCATTTTTTCTGTTGTTTCTTCCTTCAATCTTTAGCTCTTTGGTGAATCCTATTTTTCGCTGATTTGTTTTATTATGATGATGAAGATCATTAACTGAACATCATCATTTCAATAAGAATAACCAAATGTACTCCTTTATTCCCACGCATACGAATTTGTCTTTTTTTCCGATAAGTCTTTTTCACGCAAACACACAACAAATCCAAAGCTTATTATCATTATAATATTGTGTAAAAGCTACGCTTTTCTCATTTTCACTTTATTCATTTGTCAAGTTTTTATGGAGAATCCATTCTCCAACTGTAATTGGTAGCGGTTGTGGCACAACTAATGAGGTTCTTTCAGTCAACAGCGACCAAAATGAATTAAATGAAGCCAATTTTCTATCACGATCACCTCTAACTTTATCCAAAGGTTCAAAGTTGAATCGCATGATTAAAACCTGAATACTACATGCAACCGAATATATTGGGATGTACGAAATTATTAAAGAAAAAGAAACAGGTGATAAATATTAATATTCTAGATTTGAAAAAAAAGACACAGTACAGTTTGGTAAAATGATGAGAAAAAAAATTCGGAATAAAACTTGCCCTAAAGGTAGAAACAAGTGTCCAACAACATGTGCATGGCGTCTTTTGCCTTTTGCTATCAGTCAAAGAGATTAATTCAGGAATGGAGAAATGAAATGTACACGGTCATTTATCAAAACAGCCCAGAAGTTAGAGCAGAACAGACGAGAGACGGACATTCTCGTTCATACGTGCTTGGATGCATGTAACAAATGGAATCATTCAATGATGAAGATTATTATCCTAATTACCATCAGAAACAGATGGATAGGATTAATTGTAGGTGCTACCTATCGAATTGCTCCTTAGAAAATCAGGAACATAGATTGTGGAAAATTTTAATTTGATTTATTCGACGAAATTCCATGTTTGCCGGAACATCATCAATTTGCAAATAATCACTAAGTATAAGATGCTTGAGACCTGATAGAAGAACAACCGGAGGGGGGAATATTAGCAACCAACAATTTATTGATTGATATATTCAGCAAGTCTATCATTAGGCTGTGATCAAATCCAGTACAGATAGGTAAATCGATTCGTGGTTTTCGTCAAATTTTGATATTAGAAAAATCTAATCAATCACACCATACACTAGCCTAACTTATCGAGATTGATATCAAAGAATATATTGTTTACACACCAATGTGATGTTGTTGTTAGCGTGTTTGTGGCGAAAAAAGATAAAATTTGTGCATTTTATCTTATTATTAAATGATTTCCTTTGACACACACACACACACACACACACACACACACACACACACACACACACACACACACACACACACACACACACACACACACACACACACACACACACACACACACACACACTATTAATATACACACCGAAATACTTCAAATAGACCGATTTATCTACATTAAGAAAACCAAAATCTTGATCATCAAAAAATGATCCCAACAAACCAAGAAAAAAAATGAACTAAAAATAGAAATACACTCGTCGTTCTGGTCGAGACAACGAATAGGGATGGCAATATAAATTGTTGGACTATGGAAATTGGATCATTTCTTTTTCTCGCAATCTCTTTATCGACAAATGATATTTTTACGGGCTGCAACTAATTCATCACAAATTGGCTCTGCTATTATTTGGTAATTTGTAATAATCATAAAATCTTCGTTTTTGGGGGAAACCGGAAAAATCAAAACTCAAGGGGTAAACATTTGAAAAAATCAGATCGGCGGTGTGGACAAAAAAAATAGGATGCAGAAATGACAATCAAAAAAAAATGAAAACTTACCCAGAAGCTTGATGGACAATTCCCGATTTAGGCAAATACGGTAAAATCAAATGCTCCAAATAGCCAAACCAGAATAAAAAGGAGAGAACGAAAATATTGTTGAAGAACAAGGAAAGGTTAGATGATTTCTGTTTGGTTGTCGCTGGCTTGATATATCATTCAATCTTTTTTCATGAAGAGAACAATTATAATGAGATATAAAACACCAAAATCACTATTGGTGTTGTTGCATGTGTGTGAGTGATGTGAACAAAAAAAACGGGAATGAATTGGTGAAGAGATGAATGAATCGGATGAATTGGCAGAACTGAAACACCGAACAAAATAGACAGACATTACATGCACCGACTGTGTCAGAATTTTGTTGTGATTTTTTTCCTTTGATTGTTTTCTGATTTTGAAGTCACATTAGACATCAAAAATCCAGTGTAATCATTCAGTGATGGTGTCCGACAATCTCTACAAATGGACAAAATACATTGTAAATGATGATTGAATTAACGACAACAAAAAAGACATTACCTTGGAAGGAGAAGCAATATTTTGGATCGAAACAAAAGGTTCAATTAGATTAGGTTTTGGATTTTTGGAAAACATGGATTCGTTCAAAATTCTATAATCAGTCATCAGTCAAGTCGATTTCGAAGAATACAGTTCATTCATAGATTTTTAATGATGATGTTAAAGATCATATCTATATCTTGTAATAATAATAAACTTTATGATTCTTGTTGTTATTTGTTGGCGTTCGCATTGTCTTGAGCGTCATGATGGTTATTATTATTTTTGTTGATGTTTGTTGTTGCTTTCGATGATTAAGTTACCTCGGAATCTTACCACCAATGTTATGAACAACATGAACAGCGGCGAAAGCATCATCAACATCATCATATCGACATTGGATCATGGTTTTTCTTCTTTTACTATTTTCTTTTCCTTTGATGATGTTGATGATGATGAGTAGTGTATTTTTTCTTCTTCTCTTCCTCTTCTATTCTCGAAAATCGTATGTGGTCGCTTTCATCGTCTTCTTTTCTTGTCGTTGTTTACAACATCACATAAGCAACAACAACATGATGTTGAAGATGATGCTGATGTTGTTGATGGCTGTGATGTTCGGTGGTGGTTTTGTGGATGAGCATCAAGAGGCAAGAGATGAAAATTGAAAATTAAAGAGAAATAAGTAGAGAATGAAAATGGATGGATTAAACATAAAGAAAAAAAAGGAAAAAGATGAAGAGAAAAAGACACCACATACAAGACGACGATAGCGTCGGCAGCATCAACCACACTTGATCATCATCATCACCATCATCAACATTATTTCCACAATATCAACATCATCATCATCATCATAGCCAAACCAACGAAAACAAAAAAAAAACCAGAAACGTTAAAAACAGCTGCCACTACTTTTTGAAAATTTACTGCTATCATCTGGGATGCGGGTAGTGGTAGACCAGACAGAACCAATTAGAAACATGGCGGAAAATTGTGGTAGCGGCAGACACCAGGAGCAAGGCATCAGGCCATCTGGTGAGCGCTAGTGTAAGACAAAAAATGTGCGGGATCTGTTCAAAAATGCGAACCCGAACACACATGCACATTTTAGATGCGACCCGAAAAATACAAAAAATAGACAGAAATAAGGCAAATATGATGATATAGAATCCGGATAGGGACCACTATGTGTACAATGATCTGAATGTTAGTCTATATAGAGCTCAAATTGGGTAGATTCTCTTTCTCTCTCTCAAGATATGATCTAGATCAGGGCTTCTCAAACTGTGGGTCGCGACCTCAAAGGGGGTCGCGTAGCAAAATTTTTCCCTACTTCTGCCATTCAAAAAAAATGGCATTTCATCACAAGGGGGTCGCGATGAAAAAAGTTTGAGAAGCCCTGATCTAGATTTTGAAAGCGCACGGAATGAGGAAGAGTACACATTCAAGTATATTTGGATATTTGGATCGCTCTCGCCATATTGATCGTTGTTCGGCCGGTCGTGGCTCATCGGCTCAATACAAACACACACTTATACCGTTTGGCGGCTATTTGGTTTTTGGGCTATTCTTATTTTCAAGGCGTTTTCACCAGCAAATGCTGGCGAAAAGCACAAAAAAATAGCGGTTCCACCGCCAAACCAATCCAATCCATCTCTCACTCTCTCTCTCTTAGGGTTTTTTTCTGGTTTCCCATAGATTTCGGCACACAGCAACAACACACAGTGTGATTTTGGCTGGATGGTGTTGCTGGATTCTTGGTCTACATTTGATTTTTTTTCTATGGTATATAGTTGATGATGATGTATGGTAGTGGGAATGTATTCCCTCACACAAAAACAGCAAAAAAGGCCAAGAAATTATAGAGATTCGGGACAGGAAAGTGTAAACGTACCGATGATAAGAATTCCGATTCAACCAATACGCGTGGCTAATCGTGGTCTGCTGGAACCGGGAATTCAATCCGAACATTGTTATTTTTGTTTGATAAAAATTATGTTCCATCAGCGTTATGGTATTCTAGATTAGATTACCTATGTATCTGGGAGGGGGTGCAAAATGAAGATCCTCACCAATGATGATGATATTGATTATTGTTTCGCAACGATAGAACTATATTGATAAGTGAATATCGAACCATCAAAGTGTTTAAAATGCAAGGAACCAATTGGTGTATCCGTGCCTTTGGCCATTATTACTCGGGTCGATTACCGCCGAATGTAATTGTGAGGTCTGGTCCCTTATCCCCTTATGTCCCCATTCAATCGATTCAAATTCTTTGGCGGTTTGGCTCTACAATCACGTAAGTGAGTGTGTGTGTGTGTTGAAAATTCAATACCAGCTTCGACATTATGGGAAAAAGAACTGGATCAATATAATTATCAAAAAACCAAATTGTATTCCTATTATTTCGCGCTAAATTTCATGAATGAGAATGATTTTTTATTTCGAAAATTATTTACATCATTGGATATTCTATCATGGTTCAAAAGCAAAGATGCGTAGAAATGTGATGATAAATTTTTCGATCGAAACAGGACACGGAATAAATTAGGGGAATATCATTACAGACGATAATGGCAGATTTTTTTTAAAAAAATGGACCAGTCCTCGATCTGAAAAAAAGTGAAAAAGAATCGTTTACTAATTTGTCCTGGCCATTCAATCTTGGGATTTATTGGTCACCGAACCGATCAGATCTCAAAAGTGTAATCAATTAAATTGTGTTCATATGAAACACGGACTTGAGTGGTTAAATCATCAGATTTTGGCCATAATCAGAATTTTGTAAGAAATGTGGAAATTAATGATACACACCTTTGAAATTAGAATGCATATTGGGTTCGCATATCTTCCAGTTTTTTGGATACCTTGATCAAAGGGATAAAGAGATACACATTGAAAAGATCAGGCAAGATCCAGGAACGTACCTCGGCCGGAGAAAAATCCAGATCTTCGGCGATGCTTTTTTGCTTGGCAAAATCCAGCGAATTAAATTGCTCACAAAGATCCCCATCAATGACATTTTTGATTGGGTAATAAAAAGATCTATACGCCAGGTGATCTCTACCACACAATGGTGGATTCTCCGATCGCATGTACATTTCAAGATGTTGAAAAAAATCCAATTGTTCATGAGATGTGAATGGGACTAGGACGCCGACAGCTCCGGAAATAGTGGTGTAAACCAATGCTTCGGAGAATCCAGGTATCAATGTTGCTTTGTTCAACGAAAGTATCATGTCGCCAACATAAAAATGACAAATCGAATCGGCCTTTTGCGATGCACCACCAAGCCAGCCACGATCCCATAATGATTTTAATCCGGTTGGATCATCATCCACTTCATCATTTATGTCGGACGGTAAACGGATGATGGATACGTTTCCGAATTTATCAGCACTTGCCACAGTATTGTAATCGATTACACAAGAACATGTAACCCATCTTGGGCAAACATCATCGGCGAACACGATCAATTGATTTTCGTTACGTTTATAACGGAAAAAGTAATAACCTTCTTGAACATCCGCCGCATATATTCTGTTTCCGCTGGTTTCAATGGTCACAATAAAGTTCTGTATGGTTTTGTTCTCGCATTTTTTCAGCAATTTTTTCTTTCCCAAATCATACAGGCGTAACAATTTTCCCACACCGATCACAACTTTCCCTTGGAATGGTGCCATGGCACGTGGAACATCTTCAACCATGGTTTTATGCATCAATTGCAAATGTTCATGGTCGGATTCGAATCGATACGTATGAATTTCACAACCGGAGTGTTGTCGATCGACCAGACGAAGTCTTTTGGCAACACCAACCAAGACATAATAACCTTCTGGATCATTGGTGAAACGACACAATGTCAAACTGAGCGCAGCTTCATCTTGTTCCAACGAAATTTTATGCAAAGTTTTCCCATTTACCGGATTAAACACCCGGATCAATGATGCCCATGTATCATAACCAGGTTTAGGTGCACCGAATATACTTTCCGGAAGTGTTTCATTCAGAAATGCAGCCGCCATCTCTTGCACTTGTTTCTTCTCCTCTGGTGGTGCCGATTCAATCATTTCCTGGGCCAATTGTTGTTTTCGCATAGCTTTAGAAGCCGGGGTCAATGCATTGTGATCATTTTCAATCAAAACCACATAATAAGTTTCGGGATGGATGGCAAATCGCCTAGGGGTATACTCCAATTCCACCAAATGTTGATTAAAAACATTGCCAAGATTTTCCAATGCCAATATACGCAAAGTGTTTTGAGAGATGGCCACAATGCCCTCGGGACATTGTTCAGATGAGAATCCCGAAGCATATTCTAATGGTTCATATGAGAGTGGTGTAAGATGAAAACGATTTTGGAAATAGTAACATAGCCATGTTCGACTGGATACGGCCAACAAAGATTCTTTTCCTTGCATACAAACTTGGAATAATTTGATTGGTCGGCTACCAAGATAACGTGTCTGTGGATCCGATAGTGTACCGGTGTTTTCATCCAAAACTGTACGCAAATGAACACCGTTTTGAAGTCCAACGTTCAAGAATAGCTTTCCTTTGGATTTTTCATCCGATTTCATTAGACCCATTTGAACGATTGATAGTGATTCTGGTGTGGCCGGCAAACCTTGCAAAGACAAAGGTGTTAAACATTCGGATGGATCCAAAGATATAATTCGAACAGTATTGTCCATGAGTCCGATGGCCAAAAAGCGGCATCGTTGTTCACCGCTTGGAACATCACCTAAAGCCATACAAATAACTTCGGCGTTCATGGCTTTTCGTTCGGTGTATTCATTGAGCTGACCGGCCAGATCCATTTCGAAATAAACGATTTCACCACCATTCAATGCAATGACCACTTGACGAGAATTGATGGCACAACGAACAATTTGTTTGCGTCCAGGAGCTCGCCATTCATTCACACGTTTATCTGTTCTTATATGGCGAATACCTTCGGGATAAACCTGAACCAATGCATCTTCGCCGATTTGAGCACAATTTATGGTTTGTGAGGTTCCCAGAAAACCGGAATCGGTTATTTCCTCCACTGTTTCTCCGATCGATAGTACCAAAGTGGCGTTAACAAATGAAACTACAATGTATGCATCGAATTTATCATCGGCACGTTTTTTCACAGTCCAAACAGCGTTCGGATTTGCCGGCAATTCTGATACGGCCATCTCGGAAACTTCCAGACCGTGACGTAACAATCTGAATGTGGATCTTGGTCCTCTTCCGCAAGCCATCAACAATTGTGGTGTTTCTTCATTGGCCACATCAGCTATTTGACAATGCATGATCGGCGATAGGGATTCTGTTTCATCGACCAACACCAAATTTTTCAAATTTCGCGGCGTAAAATAGAATGTCTCGCCCTCATTCAACGGCATGGAACTACTGAATTCGGGTTCATTATCATTGTCACCAAGGTGAACAATTTGATACAGAAAATGATTGCTGAATTCTGAAGCAACAAACAAAAAACCTGTTCGCAAAACACACAAACTAGTGGCGACCGGAACAGTGTCGAAATATTTGATTTTGACCTCCGTTACAATATCATCATCAATCTCCAAATTAATCTTGAATATATCGCCTTGTTCACTTTGTACCAGAAAGAAAAACATCGATTTGGTTTTGTGGGAAGCACTGCATACGAAAATCATTCCGCGATCTGGATCATCCAAATCACAACGTCTTCGTGGTATGGGACAACGAATATCGGGTTGATCGCCAAAATTCTTGTAGGTTATGTAGTTTTCGGAACAAATCAACACTCCAGATGGACCATCAGTTCCACCGGGAACAGATATGAGAAAATTACCATGTTCCTCCAAACTTTCGCTATATTTTCTTACAACATGGTTCAGGCCTAAATCAAGCTCGTAGAATGTCAATTGTTGATGAGTTTGTTGAATTGTTTCACCCGTATGATCAGAATCAACATCATCATAATCCATTTCAAGGCAGGCAAACATTGGATTCTCGAAACCAACATCCACCCCAACAGTATGGTACACGAAAGTGTTGGATTTATGGGCTTCAAGTGGTGAAGAGATTGTCAATCGAGCTGCTGCATCACGATTCAGAATATATACTAACTTTTGCTTTTCAACAGCACTGATCATTACGGCTCGACCTTTCGGGTCGATTGCCAAGTATTGTCCGGGCACAATACGTCGACAACCACTTTTACCGAATGTTTCTTGGTGAACCTAGAAAAGATTCAATAAATGTCCAAATCTATAACAATCGGTAAAAAGTGATAATTACCTTTTCGAAACAATTTTTGGCTGGAAGGTATTCTAAAATGACGATTCTACCAGAATCAGAACCAATAATCAGATAATCTTTGGAGCCTCCGGTCAACCGAAAAGCGATCATTGATCGAATGACGCCAAAAGTATCGATTGAAAGCAAAGAATAAACTTTGCCGGTTGTAGGATCTGGGCGAACCAGTTCTAAAATTCGGCCTTTGGCCAAAGCAATCTCTTGTTGCTTGGTGCCGGCGAAATTGCCATGAATAGCGATGGAAATATGAGTGGATCGTTGCAATGTCAAATTGTAAAGATGCATGGTTGGACGATTGAATTAATGATTTTGATGAAGATGTTTATGTCTGGAATCAAAATTAAAATCACTAAAACAACATGGCCATTTTAGAGCGAAATTATGATCAAACAATAGAAAAAAACACGTGCCGGATCGAGTGAGCCGCACAATGGATCAGTGAGCCGCACAATGCTTAGAGTGGCCATCTTTTGGTCAGATCGCGAACCAAGTTCTTCAGCTGACGTTAGCAATTGGATACTGGAAATCCATATGCAGAGGATTCAATTGAGATTTTCGGAAAAAACATGTGATTAAATGTTCAAAACTTTTTGCCGCTTCGAATCAATCATCGATAATCATTGATTCTCATCATGGATGATCTTCGACATATCCAAAGCAAAAACGATATCCTTAGTACATTGGACCATTTGAACGAAGAAGAGAAAGCGATCCAACAAGATTTGGATTCTTTGTTGTCCAAAGAACAAGATGTTGAATTACTAATGTCATCATTGTTGAAACAAATGTCAAATGTTTCGTTAATCGAGAATGATGCCGAGCGTTTAAGAAATTTAATGTCCTTCACCTCGACCATGGCTGATAATGTTAGCCATAAAATAAAATCATTCGATTTGGTCAAGAATCATGTTAGTGAATGTTTGAAACAGGTGGAAGATGTAATCGATCTTCGTTCTTGTACCGAAGGCATCCAAAAAGCATTGATGGAAGAAGATTATGAAGAAGCGGCCAGACATATCTATCGTTTTCTTAGCATGGATGAATCGATGTTACGTAAAACGGCTTTGGAAGAAATCAATACGAACAATAGTGAAATGTTGGACACTTGTTCCTTGGAACAATCATTTCATAAGTTGCATGAAGCGGAACAAAATCTTAAATGTATCGTTACAGCACGATTTGATGAGGCTCGCGCGCACAAAGATGCCGGCAGTGTGGAACGATTTTTCAAAATATTTCCTTTGATCAAACAACACCGCCAAGGTTTGGATAGATTTGCCAGATACCTTTGGGAGCAACAAATCCTTGAAGAGATTGATGCCAAAAAAATCAAAGCACCAACAAAAGGTTCGGCCACATTGGCCAAATTATCCTTGTTGTTTGAGACCATAGCGCAGAAGATCGATGTTCATTATCCACTGATTGAAACTTATTATGGTCCAGGGAATTTGTTTGCAGTAATACAATCATTGCAAAAAGAGTGCGACAAACAAGCCAAAACGATAATTGATGATTTCCAGAATGAAAAAACATTCGTCAATCTAGTGTCAAATGTATCGCGAGCTTTGAAAAATTTAAATAGTCAAACGACCAACAAAATTGATCCGAAAATGGTGGACAAACATTTGAATGACATAATGTTGATGATCAATCGAAGTCAAACCTACCTCACTTTTATATCCAATCGTATGATGGTGGATCTGGAGGCTGCAGCAGATAATAAAAAATTAGATCAAAGATTACAACATAATAATCAGCCTAAACCGGAAATGGCATGTCGTCAAGAGATTGAATCGTTGATTCGTGATTGTCAATTAGCACAAGTGATACACGATTTGAATTCCATCTATGTTTTGCTAGAAGAATATTTCCTCAAAGAATCCATCCAAAAAGCCATTCAATTGGACATGATCGATTTGGAATCAAGAGATTTTTTAATGGATTCAACATCCAACACGGATGCAATCACTTCCAGCATGTTGGATGATATATTTTTCATAATTAAAAAATCCCTGAAACGATCCATCTCTTGCGGATCGATAAATGTCATATTGGCCATGATCAATCATTGTGCTTGCGTATTGGAAACAACTTTCTATGAAGTGATCAATGAACGTATCAAATGTGGCTACCCGAATTCCACAACATTCCAGACCACATTGGATTTGGCCAACGCTTACAATGCTCTTCAGGCTGGCCGTTATCTGCAATCATCGACCGATGTAGAAAAGATGCGAATATCTTTCATTTGTTCTTTGAACAATCTGGATACTTCCTGTGAATATATCAACAAATTAAGCAACACCATAACCGAAGATGTGACCCAGAGTGGAATATTGCTGAAAAATCAATCAGAAATGTTCGATAGTGGCCTTTCGAATTTTAGCTCTTTACAAAGTAAATTTCGCATGTTGATCACTTCCGGTTGTCATCAATTGTTCTCTTCAATATTTAAACCAATCGTGAAAACCATGATTGATGCGTTTCAATCAACTAGTCATATTTTGAATGATGAAGCAGTGATCACTTACGAGGTTAGCGATGGTCTGCGACCATTCATGCAACAATTTCTGTTGAATATGAATTCTGCACTGGTGCCAATCAAAAAACAATTAACCGAAAAGAATTTCGATACCATTCTCAGCGTTATCAGTGCGGAGATTTCCAACCGTCTCTATGAAGCTTTGTTCAAGTGTTCATTCAACAAGGTGACCGGAAACCCCCTTTATCCAATTCCTTCTAATCTAATTTTAACTATCTTCTTCGTTTTGTTTAGTTTGGAGGTTTTCAGTTTGATCGAGAAATTCGAGCCATCATCAATTTCTTGTCATCATTATCCATGAATATTTCGTTAAGAGAATATTTTTCTAAATTAAAATTCATCGGCATCATATTCACCATGGACAATAGTGATGAGATCAATAGCTATATCAATTCGGAAGGAAACTATACCGCTCTCAGAGTCAACCCCAATGAAATACATCAATTGTTACGGTTGTATGTAGAATTGAGCCCGACGGATATTCGTAAAATCAAAATCTAATTAACCACCCTTATATAATGATTGTGCAGTATTCTTGTGATTATTTTTTTCAATAATTAAAATCCAAATCCCATATAAAGCTCTTGTTAGGACTACTGTTTGGTGGTTTCTCGAAGCATTAATTTGTAACAAAACAAAAAATAATTAATGTCTGGAAAAGGTTCTTTTAAAAGTGAGGATTCAATCTCCGTTGAGAGCATCGGATTCGGGCCTACGTTGCCCATTCAGGTCGATTCTGAACAATTGCCCAAAATGAAAGAATTTTCCAATTCAAAATTGGAACCAGAAGGCGATCCACCAATCGATGAATATCTTTACAACTGTATCGTCTACGTAATACATTGCCCGAAACATCAGAGAGTGGTGCTGTCGTTAAGCGAACGTTCCAAAGCTGTTTGGTTACCTTTTGTAGCATCACCATACAATAAAACCTGGAGCGATGCCACCACCGAAGGTATTAGCATAATATTCTCAAAAGAAGATAGTGAACTGGATCCAAGATTGATAGTGATACCGGTCAAAAGTATCAGTTGTCTTCACGTGTTACGTATTCAATTGCCGATGACCAGAAAATTCATCTATCGCTTGATCCAAATGATCACGTTGGGCAGCAATACAGACACGTTTCAATGCTGTATAAGTTCTAAACATTTGCAATGGATCGATGTCGCGGATGCAATCAATGGAAACATCTATGGACTGTGGGGCCCAGAGGTACCGATGTACGTATCGTTCATTAATGATCCAAAACCACAAGAGATATCGGAATATGGCTTAGAACAGGTCATGTTCAACATTCCAAAGGATGGTATAGCCAAAAATCCCGAAGAAAAACTGTTGATCGATCTTCAGCTGCATGAAAAAGATATTGAACAAATTTACAGCGATTTCCTGGAACATTGTTTCCCTTCATTCTACATGACCTATTGGTCATTCAATAACTATATCAATGATTACATTCAGGAATATGAAAATCCGGATGCAGTTTTGCAATTGTTTCAAGCTTTTAATTACAACAAAAATGGTTTCCTTAGTTTTCATCAATTCTTTTTCGGCATTGCTTCGATTGAGCCCGATTGTCCGAACAACGAAGTACGATTAAAATTCATTTTTCGTTACTATGATATGGACAAAGATGATAACCTGAATAGAGAAGAACTGCTTAAACTACTTTTCGACCTGGGTCTGTCTACCAGAGAATGTGAAGAAATTTCGACCAAACTAACATTGCCTCTGGATTGGTATGCGTTTTTGGAAATGATCGATCGCAACAAACTTAAAACTGATCCGTTGTGTCGATCATCCAGTCCGATATTGCTGCATATTTGCCGGAATTTCCAGAAAAGGAACAACACCAGAATTTCGGTGGTAAAACGTACTATGTCCGATACCAGTTTGCCGCATAAGACTAAAGGACCATGTTTGGCTTGCCGAGAACGGAAATATCAATTTGGTGGACATTGTGTTCGCTTTGATCAGGTTGGTAGATGTGTCGAACCAAGACATATCCTCGAATGTAAGTTTTTTTTGAAGAAACCAGCATAATTATAATGATCATCTTTACTCTTAGGTGATGATATTGAAACGGAAGAAGAACAAAACGATGAGATGACAATGTACAAATATTCTCAGGACTATATCTTTTCCACAATCTCTATCGGGCATACATTTTTGGACATGATCCGTGAGTTCAATCTGAAAGGTCCCAAAGAAAAAACCACATATTTCACCAGTGAAATCGATATATTCGTTAGCTATGTCAAGATTATCTGCCAAAATGTTAGAAGTTTATTGGAATGTGAAGCTAAATTGATCAAGATTAACTCTTCGGCGTTTATCATTGGTGAAATCCTCGGTGATTTGCCCAATCTAATTCTGATGGAAGGAACTCTGTGGCAGAGTATACCGGTGGTTCCTTGTAATTATGTTTTTCTGGGAAACTACATCAGTGGCGGCGGACAATACGGCATCGAATGTATCCTTTATTTGTTTGCATTGAAAATCATTGCTCCGAACAAGTTTTTCCTACTGAGAGGTGTGAACGAGGTTTCATGCCGAAACAAGGAAAAAAACGAATTCAAAGATGAATGTTATAAAAAATATGGACCTAAAAACGGTTCGACAATCTACGATATCGTCAATGAAGCTTTCAATAGAATGCCATTGGCCATTGTGATTGATGAGTCGATATTCTGCATCAATAATAATGTACCTGATAATTCTACCAAGTTGGACGACTTTATGAGCTTGCCCAAAGATCTTAAAGATCCATCGCAATTTCCTATTGCCAATTCAATTTTCAGTAACAGTAAATGCAGCGATGAAGAGACCACCAAATACCTGAACGATAATGGTTTGACACATGTGATTCGCGCAAATCAGCATTTGGATCGAGGATTTTACATTGGCAACAATGGCAAATCAATCTCAGTGTACAGTATGAAAAACGTCTCGGGGAAAAATGATCTGACAGTTGTTTGCGTGGATGGTATCAAAATACAAATAGTGAAAATAGATACCAACGGTGTACCGAAAGTAAAACCGCCACCAACAGCATCTTAGTATTGATTGTTTGATGGATAAACAAATAAATTTTCGATTAATAAAAATGCTCAAGTTCTTTTTTTTGAACTATTATGTCGGATCAGATTTTAAAATGATGGTTGCCAACTGATTGGTCAATTGGTAATCAACGTTGTTCCACTTGAATTTGATCGGCTTTTTCGAATCATCCAGAATGAACATATTGCCAATTTCTTGGGCCAATATCGAACGAATCAAACCGTATCCGCCATACTTGGAATCAGCTTCGTGGTAGATTCTACCACCATGTTTCAAGATGCCCTCTTCTTCCGGATCTTCGCCGTTTTCACCAGTGTTTATCGATTCTGGAAGCATGTACAAAGTTTCCGGCTTGAAAGGATACACTAGATCCGAATAGGCAATTATCAAATTGAACTGATCCGGCTCGGAATTCGGCCTAGGCACAATATGGGTGTAAACGATTGGAACATCATCACAACGGATAAAATTTCGTTCGATTCCACACAAGGAAATGTAAGGAAATTCTTTTTCATATCTTGAACAAAAATGCAATCAATTGAGTTTGCGAGAAGAATGTTCTCTAAAACTGACCTGCCCGATTTGTTGGGTTTGATGTTTTTAAAAAAGAAATTCAAAAAAGCCTTCTCCTTGAAACAAGATGTGAAATTTTTCATTCTGGAATCATCTAAAAACAACTAAATGATGGTCTCAATATCGCGAGAAAACATGATTTTTATGCTTACAAATCCATTATGATCAATGTAATAGAAATATTCTCGAATTTTGGGCTTGTCCGGATCATTTTGTCCTTGAGTATAGATTTTTTTAGCAGAATGGTACACATTTCCAGTTGAATAATTTTGAACACGACTCAATGAATTTGTCCAAGAATGGAAAAAATTCTTTGAAACCTTGAAAAACATTTTCATGCCAACTTGAATGTGCTATCACAAAGTTTTCATGGCAAAATAAAGTGAAACTTTCTTTATGAAGGGGTTATTGTTTACATTTTTCAGCTGACTGGGGAATTCAAATTTTTTTCTTGGGAATTCTAACTTTGAATTCAACGATGGAATTGTTGAATAATCAGAATTCTGATGATGATCATGAATCACAGGATGAAGAATTGTACATGAATCTGGTTCAACGATTGCCAGTAGCAACCTTCGATAAATATGATCCTAACGTTCCGCCGCAGAATGGAGCAGAATATCTACGCCGTGTTCAATTGGAGGCTAGAAAAGAGCCCAAAATCAAAGTTGCCGAAGATTCAACCGGCAGAATTTTGAAAAATTTCGACAATCATCATTCGATCATCGAACAAGAGTTCATAAAATCACCATTTAGGTTTTCCGAGGAATTAGTGACAACATTAATGGAATCATTTCAAAAACTCCGTCAACATTTAGAAAAGTTAAGAATTCGGAATGAAGATTCTGAATCAAAACCAATGAAACGCACCAGAAAATGGTGGCGAGAGCATTGTCTTAGCAAGATGGACAATCAATCAGAATTGAATGATTACCAATTTCGCAATCATTATCAAAAGAACTTACCTCGTGTGGGTCTTTTATCTCAATTGCCTCAAAAAGAAATCGTTAGATTGTTAAATTACCATTACGAATGGCTTCAGGAGGATGGTTGGGAAGAATTTTGCCTGGAACGTGGCCTTTGGATCTATTCGTTGATGGCAGCATTGGACCAGATACAACCAGATGATACTTATTGTCTTTTGCGACAGATATCACGTCTTTGCAGCCAAATAAGGCTAAAATATGAGGAAAAATATTGCAATACCGACGATTGTAATGAAGAATTTTTGGATAAAATTTCATCACTGAATTTAATCATTTTATTGGTCGGACATCATTTCAAACAAAAAGATTTATTAGATACTTGGTGTGGATAACATGCCAATCAATCGATCATTGTAAAAATATGTTTTGTATTTCCAAAGACAATAAAACCAATTAAACAAAACAAACGATTGAATGAACAAGGAACGCTTTTAAATCAAACTAATAGACAATCAAACCGGCAAACAAAAGACTAATCATTTCCAAATGACGACAACAGATGACATTGAAATTTGGCGCTTTTTTTGCAGGGGGCATCAATAAAGACAATATTCGAATTCCTTGGTCCCCTTTTCCGATTAGCTGTTTTAGCGCATGACTTTTATGAAAGATACGAAATTCGAATTTTTTTCCCAAATTCTCTCTTTTTCCGGGCAAACATTGGTTTTGGATGTTTACGATTTTTGAATGTGGAAAACGATGATCAAAACTCTACCACCCAGCAATTTCTTGGAGCAGCTCTTGTTTCCAATCCTGTTTTCTTGGCGGTTTGCGTTGTTGTCACGACAACGAAAAGAGTCCTTGTCCTCTCTCTTGTTCTCTTGATTTCTGTTCGAAATTCGATGGTGTCACAACAACGATGGTGTCTGTTCTTCGTGGATAGTCTAATCTGCTGAAGAGAGGATACAAGCATCGGCCAGCATTTTCGGTATTTCTTCTCTCTCTTCTTTCGGCTCTTTGCTCTCAGTTTTTATTCTTTGCCTATGCGCTTCGACACTTATTGAGTTCACTCACGTTTCTCCACCGATCCTCTACGATACATACTATTCTTTTGATGGTGGTATCCATTGTTGTTGGCTCTCACCGAGGATAACAATAACAAAAGACACTACTTTGGCATGTATGGTTACGGGCTGCTTGTTGGCTTTCCATCATCCACATACAGGTATGCACAGGTAACATTGAATTGAATTCAATACAGACAGACTTACCGAGCTTTCTGTTTGTTATGATTGTTGCTGTTATCATTTCTTGTGTCTGTGGTGGTGTATTATTATTATTTGTTTCCATTACATTTATATTGGTGTCCACTTGTGTTCTGTTTCTGGGCGCGATCCATACACGAATCCATAGATTCGCCCAATCCAATGTGAAACTCCTCTGAAAGTATTGCCTGTCCTATGAATATCCCCTTTTGGCGTGGATGGTTATTTTCTTGGCAACCGAAATTGGTTTCCTACCTGGTTGTCAGCCTCAAAGGTATTGTCGATCCCTTTATGCTAGTTTTTGGCGCTAACTCTTCTTTTTGTCATTCTCGTTCTTGCAGAATAGCCACCACCATTGGTTGTGTACCACCTAAGATTTAGCAGACACACTACAACCACAACCAATTAAAATTGTGATCCTCTCAGCCAATGTCGATAACAGCAAAACGCCATATTGCCTAATATGATCATCATGATTCTACACTGCCTTACCAACAAACCAGAACTTTCCCAATGCCATTGAATTAATCAGTCAGTCAGTCAGTCAGTTAGTCAATCAGCCAGTCTCCAGCCAACCAGTCTTTCAGCAATTCCAACAACGATAAAAAAATTACTGCTACATTCTGTTTTAAATCTGTTTAAAGGTAGTCAGCAGGTAAAATCCTTTATCGTTACCTGTACCTCTTAAATCATTATTGCATCCAAAAGTATCGGTATAGGTAGAAATACTACCACCAACGGCAACAACACACTTCTCAATTTATACCAAAAACACAACGCATCCCACGATTCCAAATCAGTACTGATTTTGTGTGTTTGTGACCAGATTTCATTGTTTTTTGTTTGATTTTGATTTGTTTGTTTGGTCTTTTCTCTCTTGAATCGCCCGCAAATCTCTTCAATTTTTTTTACTCGCAAACATTTCCAAAAAAAACGTCAATCAAACGATAATTCCTGTTACGAGAGTGTTGCATTTTGTTTTTATCCGTTTTTATTTAATGCGACCATCCGTTTGGTGATCCTAAAAGGCACGAATAATCATGGTGCGATGATATAAACATTTTGGCTTAAGATATAACTTAAACTTAAAGACGAAGCTGAAATCCTCTTTTCTCGAGCATCAACTGAAACAAGAAGAAGATATTCTAAAATCTTTTCTAATCTTTGGTTTTTAACGTCCTTTTAAATCCTTCCAAGATTCTAATCTTATACTTCGAAGAAACCCAGTTTTTATGATGGTGTGCTGACTGAAAAACAATGGTAAATGCGATATCCAATGAAAATCGACCAAACAATCGTCTACCACTTGACAAATGTCGTTTAAAATGTCAATCATCATCAACAACCATTATTCTAATGAACCAATGTGATACAATATCAAATTGATCCAGTTACAATTGCAGAAAAACTATTCGTTCAAGGATGTTAAGCTTCAACCATACTTGAAATAGAACACGCAGACACCAATTTGAATTTCCATTATAATTTTATTCCAACTTTGTCGCATCATAACTACTGTTCAACTCTAAATATTGCAAACTTATTGGGAAACTTTTAATCAACTCATTCAACATTGCGTAGATCCTAAATGATCGAAACCAATATAAACCATTGGTTTATAATCCTATCCAGAACAACAAAATCATCCACAAATGTAAACCACCGATACGACCAACAACATCAGCCAAAATGTCTCCATACTGTACCGGACACAATCACAAGCTATGTAAGTTGATCATTTCTTATTTTATTCTCATTTTTTCTTCGGGGAGGGGGAGGGTTTCTTGAAGTGTTTCCAAAAATACATAATCGCACACCGAGATCCACTGACAATCCATGTTTCCTTGATTGTTAGTCGGGATCCATGTTAGGCTTTAAATAATAGATTAGAGAGAAAGAGATGCTTTTCCGATGAACATGGCAACCATCTAACTCTCTGTGTTTCATGATAATCAACATCATGGATCATCATCATCATTATTCCAGGTTGAATTCAACAATGAATTTTCTATTTTAATCCGTCTGAAGTTGTTGTTTCTCTTTATTATAATCTGCAGCAGCCGCATAATCCATTCCAAATCTTGCCTCCCTCTCTCTGTCTAACATAGATTATCTATTTCATTCATCCATTTATTATTCAAGCCCTCCGAACGAAAATATTTAAATGATTGATTGTAAATTATTCATATCGTTCACATTACATAAAGTGTTATGTCCTGAGAAAGAGTGAACAGTTCGTAATCTCGGTAAAACATAAAATCACACCAATATTCTACCAAATCCGGTCCGATCTCTTTCCGATACAAAACAAGTTTTGAAAAACACTGTCTGTCAAATCTCTGGCATTACAATTATGAATGATTGAAACGATATTATTATCTAATTCTTTCAAGATTAAGTCGGTGCTTCTCTATTATGACAATGGTCAAGATTTTGGCCAGAAATGGCGGTGGTCAGTCAGTCAGTCAGTCGGTCGGTCGGTCGGTCGTGTTTCTCAGCAGATTTTGCATTAAAAGTTGTTGTTGAAGTCCAAATAAAGTTTTTTTTGACAGTTATCATCATCTTGGTTGCTGTTGGTTGTGGCCGAAGATGGATATCTTGAGCTAAATTTAACCTCAATCCCTGTCTTGTATCTGTCTGTGTGTGTTATTCAATCGAGGTTCCGTGCGATGCTTCTACTTTTTCTTTGAAATAATAATTTCATCTTGTGCTCATCATGGTTTTGCTATTCCCCTCCCCTAATCCACCGATAAAGCTTGAATGGGTTAGGAGAAAATTTAGAATGGATTCAGCGTATAGTACGCTGCTCTCATATCCATAATTATCGTTAATCCCTTGCTCCGGAGATTATGACGCGCTCTTAATTTCATTTTCTGTTTATCAATGGCCGATGTTGTCCATTCGGACATCCTCCCCTGGGCCTCGACCGAAAAACAAAACTCAAAACACAATGAAATGTCTGGAAAGAATGGATTTTTCAGTTTGATCTGCACGCGCTGTATGCAACAAGTTAATCCTGTGGTGTTGATCGATCTGTCCGAAATTCTTCCTCCCTGGTGTTATTTCCGGTTCACGATCACATGTTTATATCAGTATAAAAGAAATCCTCTTCTTTTACTTTGGTTTTCTTATCTTGTCCTCGTGGTTGTTATCGACTTGGATTAGGCAAAAAAACGGAAAACCGCATTGTTGGGCGCATATTGGCTGTGTCCTGTTGTTCCATTGACCTATTGTTTTATATTGTGTATGCCTGTGTAGTTTTTTGCCCCTTCTGAAACAAGTCTCGTTTTATCCATTATGTCTGTTTTGCCGGACACACACGACAACCATCGCTGGATATACCGGAACAAACAACAATGACGCGTAGTTTTTGTTGTTTTTTGGGCTGCTTCAAACAAAAAAAAATCTGAATCTAAATAATAATTTTCATGATGATGATAATGGTAATAAGAGGTGGCTTGTTATGACCACAGCACTATCTGTGGCATGAGTGTATGTCTGTGTCGTCGACAAGAAGTGCCAAGAGCCATAAGTCTGGGATATACTAAATAGATCCACAAAAACTAAAAACAAAAAACAAGGATAAATACGTTCGCGTGCGCCCTAATGGAACCGATTCATCAAAGCTGGACAAAATCAGAGACTGACCACTTAAATCATAATACTTGGCCGGTGATTTTGGCTGTCTTGTCCCGTATCCCTTTCTACCTGCAACAAATTATAAACTTACCTGGAATGTGTGCCTGTGCGTGTTTTCTGGGAAAGAACAAGATTTATATCCAAATTATTTTACTTTTTAGGATAATTTGATAGTCATCTCACATCGTTGGTCGGATCATCCACATCATAGCTTCTGTTTTTTGCTTATTTTCATTTTCTTTGTATCTTGTTCACCGGAAGATTTATATGCATCCTCAAACAACAGATTGGTTTGGGAGATCACCATATGTTGGGATGCTAATTTTAGGTGTTTTGATTGGATTTTGTTTCTCGTTTTTTCCCGTGTTAGGAAAATATAAATTTTCATAATTAGGAAGCTATTCTTTTTGTGTCTGCATGAATGGTCTTTGATGAGTGGTAGGATCCGTTAAAAATCACGAGATTTGCTTGCTCTCGGAAGCCGTTTTTATATTATTTATCCATCATACTTGCACTTAATCATTTTTTTTGTTTGGCGGACGGTGAATTGTGTGCATTTGCAATCGTTTTGAAGAGAGCCAGAAAGAATGAGAAACCTTTTTGGATTTCCATTTTATTATGCAACGTATTAAATCCATCTTCATCAATGGTCCACTCTAGCCGTTGATGATGATGATAATTGTAGATTGATTACCGTTTTTTCAAACGGTATCTTCGGAACATCTATCATTGTATGTGTATATGTGTGTGCGTGCATCATTCAATGCACCATTTTGATTATATATATCCTCTCGACCATCACTTTCCAATATCTCGTTTGAATAGAACGGAAGATCAAGAAGAGAGGATGTGGTCGGAGAGAAGGAAAGAGCTGATCAAAAAATAAATCAATGCATATTCGATGCAAACACCCATACACAATACGCACTTGCGGATACAATGGAACACTTTCAAGTGTTATTATCTTCTCTAGAAAAAAAACTATCACACGTATGCACACACGGTTGATGGTAATCATCATCACCATACAATTTTTCCGCACAAAAAAATCATCATCATCATCAATTGTTGTCTTGTCACAGAAAAAAATTATAAATCAGAAAAAAGCAGCATTATGTAGTGTGTATTTTGTCGGTTATCTAAATATTATCATTATCATTAATTGTTCCAGGTCGAATGCAGGTAAACGATTGGCAAAAACAGCAAAAAAAAAAGAGACAAAAATGTAGGTAAACCACCGTTATATCGTGTCCCCTAGAGTTTTGCGCTTGCCAAGATTTTGTGCCTTTAAATGACACGACGGAAAAAATCATTTTTCCCCTATTTTTTCCCGTGTGTTCCATTAGGTCGCGCATGTTGAGGATTCAAGCATGCATTTCAACGGGTGGTTCAATCAGTTAAATAAATGAAAAAGTACAAAGTGTCTTGTTGTTCAGATGAAAATGGTCGGACAACAACAAAATACAATGTGTATCGAAATTGTTTGCTCCATTTAGCCGATCTCTTGGTTATATCACACCTTGAACAAGGACAACCTCGATGAACCAAGGATTATGTTTTGAGCTTTCAACATAAAACACCTGTGTGCTCGGCGTGTTTTCATCTTTGTTATTTCATTTTTAGTGGCCATTTGCGCTACTGGCGGATGCTTTTGCTTGCTTGCTTGCTTGTTAAATTTATTTTGATTGAAGGATTTCGATCCAAAATTAATGCTCCGCTGTTGCTCATGTATGTGACCATGTCTATATGAATTTACGAGTAGGCATTCTTTTTATAGAAAGTAATAGTTTTTCGGAGCTTGTTCGTTGATGGTCATCATCATAACAAGCCATACAAATAACAATAAGACACATGATGGACTAGCACATTGTCGGATATAAATGTTTGATCATTGCGTGAATCCATGTTTTTTCCCTATTCTTTTCTTTTTTCTTTTTTTTTCTTGCTAATTCGGATGCAAAAAAAAAGAGAAGCTTAAATAGGAATAGCAGAAAAAAAGGAAGAGACACGTTGGAACATCAAAAAAGAAGGAAAGAGAAATTCTCTCTCCTTGAAAATCCGCATCCTACATTCATTGTCCGTGTGTGTGTGTGTTTGTGTCTGTGTCCATAGTTGAAATTTTGTTGTTGCAATGTAAGTTTTTCATATTGCTTTATAGTCAAAGTAGAAGAGACGTTGTCCAAAAGAAGTGAGAACAAAGTGTTCTGTCTGTTTGTCTTTCATTGCGAACGTTGCGAACCGAATCGGTCTGAAAATCAATGTTTTGATTGGTGGTTGGTGTTGGAAGATGGACAAACCGCATCACCCCAAGCTTCACAGATCCAATCAATGTGTCCAAACAGTTTTCATTCAATATTACCTGTTTGCTTTTGGTTTTACCTTTTGCGAAAGACGATGATGATAGTGATTAAGACATGATTATCCCAATATAAGTGTGAATCAGTTCTCACCCAAAAGTGATTCCCGAGGAGAAAAAAGAGAGTGCGGAGGTCTACACCTCGGCAATTTCGGTGTTGGTCGCACATCTCAGTTTACCATTCCTCGAAGGATATTTTGGTGTCAACAACTGTGTGTGTGTGTATGTGTGTGTGATCATCGTGGTCGTCATATTTGCCAAAAACGATTCCAAAATAGATAGATTATGTTTCACACGAACGTAAAAAAAGAGACACTTGTTCTCCATTGATTTAATTTTGCTGATTAGTTTCGATTAACCGTGTTTTGGTCATCTGTGGAAGCCAAGTCAAGATCCTTGAGACCATCATAGTAGTCATCATCATCGTGCCATTCTGTTGCTTGTCACACGGGTCATGTGATCATAGCATTCTATTATCATTAAGATTTTTGTTTTCTAAATTGTCTGTTCCTCTGCCCAATCATCTAATTCTATTGTTCTTGGTTGACCAAGTTGAGAGTTTTTTCCTTTTGTTACGTAAATCTTAAATCTTCACACTCGATCATCTTCGAACGTGTTGTCCAAACATTCCGCGATTGTGTCGCCAAACATTCGTTTGCCATGGCCATGGCATCTTCATTATCGTTGGCAACATCTTCAACATCCACTAGTGCTAAACCAAAATGGACATCATCAATTTTTGGAACATATCCCACATCCGATGATAGTAATTCAAGCAAATCTGATCCGGTTACTACCGACGCGCCAAAAGATTATCTTAGCTCATTTATAAGCTATAAGAAACGTTTACAACATTCCATCGATAACGTCGATTCATCTTTGATGAAAAATACCGGTAAAAATCGCGCCAAACTATCCGCATGTGCAAAAAGAACAACCATGGCTGTCCAACCCAAAATAACTCAACGTAGGTTTTTGGTTTGTTCCCTCCTCCTCGAAATCGAACCGCCTCTCCAAACTTAATGCTAATGTTAAAAATCAGTTCAAAAATTACAGCGTTGGGTCTATAATGTGGCATAACAACATTAACAGAACAATGAAAAGGAGGAGCATACGTTCTCGATCATCCTAACTTTCTCTCAGATACTCTGGTATCTATGTATCAAGGTTTCTGAACACTATGTATTTTCGTTAAATCCTTCAAATTAAACCACCTCCCCATAAACCAATACTAATGACAGTTGTCGCATGTTCATTTGTTTAGAAACCAGCCAATCACAATTCATTTGTCTCGCACAACCACAAAATATACTAAAAACAGTCTGCTACTGTTACTGCTGTATGCTGTCGTTGTTCGAACAAGATGAATTGTGATTGGTCAATTCGACATCACTTATTCACATTGTTTTTCAAAAATCATCTCAACTATCGTCATTATAACTAGGACATTTATTTAGTATGGGGGTTGGACCGATTTTTGTGAACAATAGGTTTGAGTAGGAGCTGAGTCAAGCTTGAGTCAAGATTTCAGATGAAGAAGGAGGATACGTCCTCACCGAAAAAACTGTAGCTTACCAATTTTTTCGAATGTGAAAGTTCCGAAAAGGTTGGGCCACCCTGTTTGAAGCCCTCCTCAAAGCTTATCTTTTACTTTTTCGGTAATTTTTTAGCTACGATCTGAATATTCATCATTAGCTCATTCATTATGGATAACTATGATTATTACAAAAGAACTTTGAAACCACACCAAACTTGTTGTCCCGTTTATGTCTTGTTCTTGGTTTCGAGGTTTTGCTCATTAACTGTTTCCTCTTTGATTAGATGCAAAGATTTAGCACACTTTGTCCTAGTTTTTCGGCAATCCAGGTTGCCAAGAATCACAATTCTTTTTACTTTCTGTCTGTCTGTGCGTGGTGGTGTTTTGTATGCGTGCCTTTATTGTGCGTGTGTGTGTTTCACCTGTCAGGTAGAAAAAATATAATTATTTTTGCACAGAACGTTGATGAAATCACGAATTGCGGTGTTTTGTTATATTTGAATAAATAAACGGAACAAAATGAAACTTTCGTTGTTCGTGATTTACCTGGAGTCGTCGAGTGAAACGCTTTTTCATCACCTCTTTATCATTACCATCGTTGTCTGGTTGAAATCGTTCGCTATGAAGATTTCTCTCTCTTTCTCTCTTGCTTTCTGTTCACGCTACCAAAAATTTAATTGAAATGAATATCATTACTTCGATAATGATGATGATGATGATGATGATTGAATCTAAATTTACCACACAACCATTGACCATTGGTCGCGCCTGATTGATTGATTTGAATGATGTTCATCATCCAATAAAGAATTGGCAATCCAGTTTCGATCCAATTTAATTCGGAAACGAAATAAATTAATCACGAACAGCAGCATAGGATGTTAGACGCACAATGCAACGGAAAAATCCGTGTCTGATGATCAAGTCAAAGATGTTCAAGATCTTGATTGTTCTGTCCGAACCAAAGAAAAAAAAGGTCATAAATCTTTAGCCTCAAAAATTATATAACATTTCAATTGTCTTTCTGCCACTTGACTTCAATCATTTAAAAATCATAATGATCATTCACTTTACCTTGATTTACCTCTTTTCAGCCAACAACACCTGGCTTCTTTATTAATATTATACTAAAGTGCTTTGCGGTATTATATAACTTTATAGAGAATTTCACATAATTGGAAAATGGCAAAAAAAATAAAACCCACAGAGATCTACACACTTAACACACGCAAACCCGAGAGAAAGAAAGAAGGGACACTATTTGATGATTCTACTATTATGATTATGATGATGATTATTATTAATATTAATTTTCTTCTGGAAAAAATATTTTTGCAAAAATGAAAATCTCTACCGTGCTAAATATAGCTCTTTATATTTTCTGGCAGCTAGTGTGTTTCAAATCAAAGAAAAAAAGAAAGTTGGCCGGCCTTTATCCTGGCCAACACTTCAACAGGTAACAACGGTGTTAACCAACTATAAGGTTTTCGGTTGGATGCTGTTTGCCATTTATCATTTCCCCCTCTCTCTTGCTGCCACAGTTTTTTTTCATTATTAAAAGGATTATTTATATTTTTTTCTGGATTTATTTATTTTTGGTTTTGGCTTTGGTTTCCTCCACAAGACATGCCTTGTTTTTTTTCGATTGCTCCAATTCTTGAATCTATGAAAAAATAGGCTCGCGCCTAAATTCCTGGGAGTTTTCCCAACAAAAACCAAAGGTTTCAACCTTCAAAATTATAATGATTCGGATATTTATAAAACTCTTCTGGCCTACTGCTACCAGAAAGAAAATGTTTAGCCTTTTTTGCGTCTTAAATAGTCTCGACCGCAACCATCATCGGCCAGGACACGACCCAGACTATTGCGGATTTTTGATTATCAAGGTTTTAACCCTTGATATAAATCTAGGCGACTAAAAAACGAATCCATCATCTTCATTCTCCGAACAATAGCTGCTCCTTTGGATGCTGTTGCTCGGTTTCTCCTTTAATCTTTTTCTTCTTCCCCGTAAATTGTGCCCAATTAGATCTTTTATTTCTGTAACCACTATCATCATCATCATTACATAATTATCTTTGTCTGTGTATTCTAGGCCGAAACCATTCTAAAGAAATACAAAATAACATTCACGAACACGTCTTTTCACAATTATCTCATTAATTGTGGATTCCTTTAGGATATAACAGTTGTTTGTATCAATCTTTTTTCGTTCAAGGATTTCAAATCATTTTTGTTCCAAAATGCATGCCTCCAATATTCGAATATCGAAGAGCTTCTGCATGCGCACATGCGCACAATCTGTCTCAATTTATGCTCGGGCATTTTCGGAAAATTCAAATATCATTTCCAAAAACTAATTTGTTGTTTGGTTACTATTTTATTATCATTTTTCTCACAGATGAATTTGTTGCCCATGGTTCAGCGGTGACATGTTTAGCATTGGGACAAAAATCCGGGCGTGTTATGGTCACCGGTGGTGATGATGCCAAAATTAATTTATGGGCCATCGGAAAACCAAATTGTATTATGGTAAGTGTATATATTTTTTGCTCCCTATCGAAATTATCGTTTCACTCAGCCTGGAAAACTTCAACTACAGACACAATCCTTTCGGGTGGGGCCAATATTTAGGTTAGGGGATTTTTGCCCGACTGCTATAAATGCAATCGAGTCCAATTGATTCTAGTGATTCGGTTTAGTTTTTTTGCTCATTTTCGGTGTCGTATTTCAATTATACCGCGACCGATCAAAACGACACTTGTAGAAAAAAAGGACCAATCCTCCATTTCAAATTGATTTTGATTCTCAGCAAATCTATAATCTTGTTTTCTCTGGAAGCAAATTTGTTTTGGGAAAAAATCTATTTTGGTCGCAAATTTTTCTTTTCTCTTTACATCTTCTTCTTCCCATCGGCCCAATACACGACTAATTGGTTCTTTGGTGGTTGCACCCTTTGAAAAGATGTTCAAATTTGATTGTTATTTCTTCCTCCCAACCTGTTGTTTGGCCAGGCAAATTTTCGACGAGAAAAAAATCGAACACTTTTCGCTGTTTCCGCCTTGTTTCTTCTAACGAACCTAGTACCTTGATTTTGTTTTCTATTTAAGTTATTACCTGAATGATGCAAGCGATCAAAGTAGGATTTTGTTTGCCGCGCGTAGGTTTCTCCGAAAAGTCGCGTGTTAATGTTAATTCTTATTTAATTGTAGCACATTTAGCAATTTTTGTTTCAGTTTCTACATTGCCTTGAAGCGAATTGGATTCGAGTCCAATTGAAGAAACGTACCGCAGTTGAATGTTTGCGTATGTTTATTTTCTTGACACCTTGTCAATATACCTAGGTATTTCGCTTTATGTCTCTGCTTTTTGACTTTGAAAAAAGAAATGTAGGGAAAATTGAAAATCAAATAACATATCTCCATTGTGTCCAAATATGGACGCCAACAAAAAAGAAAATCATCGAGAGTCCATGATTGAAAAGACTCGCTAGTCTAGCTCAACTGCATGTTTCACAAATTTCCTTGGTTTGCTTTTTGATCACATATTGATCGATTCAAAATGGCCGTTGTGTAACCATTCCATTGGTCCAGTCTCGACCAATCATATCCATGTTCAGATGATATCAATTATAATAAATATAGGATTCTCTCCTTGCCCTACATATTACGCTCACACGGACAGGTAGAAAAGGGGAAGAGAGGGACATCCTACCAAATTAAGTTGTGGTCATTTTGATTTTGAATTATATCTTCTAGCCTAGAATATAATATAATGAAAATTTTCCGCTTCTTAGTGTTTGCATATTCTGCCCGGACTATTTTTAGCTTTTTTTCGAGAAAATGAAACCTTGGAATCCAGAAGCCTTCAGTGGTCTCTGGTTATGATTAATCACTGCTCTGTTTTGAATCGGTAGGCAGCGAAAACGAGAGAGCGATGGCTCCTAGTACCAGGAACCAAACAACTCTAAACAGTTATTTGGCTGTTTTATGGATCAATGAACTGTTTCAGGGAACTGCAAATTTGAGTTTAGAAAAATATCATTTTTTGCGCCTCGCTAAAAAGGAAACTGTGCAAACTTTGTTCGTTTGGTCTGTCAAACAGCAAAATGAAACAATTCAAATCTCTTTTCTAAAGATCGATTCTGACAGTTTTTTCTCAAACAGTTCCAGGCACTCCTTAGGTGATGATTATCAATTGATTGATTGATTGGGTTGGATTTGTTTCGATAAAATAGAGAATCCAAAACCGGCGCCATTACAAAATGTTTTATTTCGTCAAAAACGTAACGATTATTAATCGTTTTCGTATTTGCGGGATCCATCGTTGTTGTTGCTGCTGTTGCTTACTGCAAACAGATTGGGGATCAATTTTCGCCAAAACCTAATTACTCTTTTAAAGTCTTTACCCACTGATCTGATCGTGGCGATGGTAACGGTAGCCGTCTAGCCAGAAGTTGCCTGATATATGGTGCCCAGTCAGGCGACAGACTATAGTTGATTGGCTCTTGTTCTTCTCTACCTGTTTGCACCTGTCCTTTTGCATAATAACAATGCCAATAACCTTTTAATAGAAAGGTGCTTGTCCTTTCGGCTGCTATCACCGCTGTAAAACATGAAAAGTTTCTAGTCGTTTTGCTTTGAATCGCACAACTAGGAAGCGTTGTTAAGAATAGGAACCCTTGGATTTTTAAAGTTGTTCGCCACCCAAAACAAGAGGTTGGTCTTGAACATGTTCTTGTCTATGAACCTGGATTGTGATACTTAGCACAACCCGCTATCCTTGAATCCTTGGTCGATGGTTGCCAAAAACTGAATAACATACTTCCGTACTGATGAACCTATTTTTTTCTCTTGAAAAACGAGTTCATTCAACCCCTCTGAATTTTCTCCATCTGAATTACTTGATTGCTGCAGGTCGTTGCTCGCCGGTCTAAATTAAATTGATTTATTTATTTGTTTCCCATGATACTTCCCCCTTTTAGAGCTTAAATGGACACCGGACATCGATAGAATGCGCCAAATTCAATCAAAATGAGGATATTGTCGGAGCCGGTTCCGCCTCTGGGGCCATCAAACTATGGGATTTGGAAGCAGCCAAACGTATGAACAACTTTCGCATAGCTTTTACTTTGAAGGATTGTAATTTTTTTTTTCGTTTCAATACTAGTGATCCAAACATTGACCGGGCACAAAACCAATGTTCGGTGTTTGGATTTCCACCCATATGGACATTTTTTAGCATCCGGTTCATTCGATACCAGTATTAAACTATGGGATTATCGTAAAAAGAGCTGTATTATAACCTACAAGGTATAAATCATTTTTGCGCAAATTTTTCGAATTCTACTATCATTCCCTTTTTTTAGGTACATTCAAAAGATGTTCACTGCCTGAAACTAAGTCCCGATGGTAGATGGCTAGCATCTGGTGGTAATGAAGGATCTGTGATGCTTTATGATATTGTGGCCGGTAAAATGTTGGCCGAATTGAAAGGTCATTCATCATCGGTTACCGATGTGGTATTCCATCCCAATGAGTTTTTGTTGGCCAGTTCAAGCACCGATGGTACAGTGAAATTTTGGGATCTGGAAAGTTTCATACAGGTTTCCACCACAACTTATCAACACGATATGGGTCCGATTAGGAAGATCGCATTTCATACTGAAGGAAAAACCTTGATCACATGTGGAAAAGATTTAATGAAAATTTATGGCTGGGAACCAACCCATTTATATGATGTTGCACAGACAAATTGGGGCAGATTGAATGATATGGCAGTATTAGATGAACAAATTGTTGCCGGAACATATTCAACAACCAATGTGGCTGTTTATATGGTCGATTTAACACTTTTACAACCGTTTTGTTATAGTTCGACCAACAAATCTCATATTTGCTCGAGGAATAATGTTTTACGACAAAGTACGCGTAGATCGTTTAATTTCGATCAAACCAGTAAAACATGCAAACAATTAGAGTAAGATAATGATGAATTCATGATGATAAAATGTCGGTCGGTATTGAACTCTGTCCAATTTTAAATCAGGTCTTTGGATTCCAATCGTACCGATGATTTTGATACCAATGGTTCAATGGACGGCGTGGATTCCATGGCAGAGATTTATAATGCCTGTGATTATAGAGAAATATTCCAATCTAGAAGAGAATGTAATTTGCTAATTTCTGCTTTTGAAATCTTTAGTATTTTTAATTCGACCATTTTTGTTGCTTTTTATTGATTTGTTTTTGCTTGTTTTTTTTGGCACCCCTTTTATTTCTATGGCAACCTTATTTTTTTGCATAGTGACCCGAACACCGCCGCCATTAGATAATCCAAACTCATCTAATGGTATGAGTTCGCTTGTTTTTTGTTTCGGTTTTAGAATTCGCATTTATTTTTTTGACGATTCTTGGTCCTAACTCAAATCTGCCTTTTTTCAGATCAAAATTTACGAATACTTCAGCAACAAGCCGCTATTGATGCCAGTCTTTCCTCGCCCAACGGTGGTTATTCTTTTGTTAAACCGACCTTGAAATCCAATTTATTGGGCAGCAAAAATGCAACTCATTCAACATCGCTTCATTCCGTTAGACAAATATCGGATTCATTGAACAATTTAAATTTGAATCAATTGAACAACAACCTGTTGCCAAGTAGCCCATTGTCCCCGTTAGCTGGAATTCTCAATAACAATAATAATAATGAACATTCGATCAAACAAAAGGCCAATAACAATGCTGCACCGGTGGCAACAACGTTGCCACACTCCACATCGTTGACTGGTCTCAATCAATTTAGAACCAATTCCAACGTTATGGATGATGTGCGACAACACTCTTCGACAACATTCCCGTTGATTGCCAATAATAGTAACAGAATCACTCCATCCATTGTGACCAGTCCGTATACACCTTCATCTACAATATTGTCTCCATTGAGCCAAATTTCATCACCTGCTGTTGAATCAACAAACACCAATTCAACTGCGACTATGGCGAAAGCTTCCGAAAAACAATCGAGCAATAATATCACCGCTAACATATTACCAACAACGACAACATTGACACCAAACAGAATAACATCGGTTGTTAGGCCAGTTGTGAATGATACAAATAATCGATCTTCCATTACCGCTTATCCAGTGTTACCTCAACAACAGCATAAAAGTACCGATTCACAAACAAGTAAAAAATCCTCGTCATCCATTGTCCAAGTTTCGCCATCAATGATGGCGAATAACACCGCTAACAACTTCGGTAAAAACGATGGTAGCCATATCATAAACAGCCATAATACATCAATAACAAGTCATCATCATCATAATAGTAGTAATAGTAACGATAATACTTCTTTAATCATACCTGAAATACGTGATCATCCAGCCGGTCTGGATTTTAATGATTTCCTGCCAAAACACATCCAACAATATGGCTGTGATCAGCAGCCATTTATTTCGGAAACTGAGACCATCAATACCATAATGAAGGGTCATAAAGCAGCCAAAGCAGGATTGGATTACCGAAGGAAACAGGTTCAAATCGTGTTGGCTATGTGGGCCACTAAAGATAGCAAAACAGCATTGGAATATGCTATAAATTTGGATGAAAAGTCGATCATAATTGATATTCTAAATGTGATGATTTGGAAACCGTACGTTTATTCCGGAAAAAAATCAATCTAACAACCAATCTAATAATGTTTTCATATTCCATTCTAGATCCTCTTGGAATCTTGACATCGCTTTGATATTATTGCCTTGCATACAAGAATTGCTACAAAGCAAATACGAAAGGTTAGTGCAGGCATCATTTAAGCAAAAAATTAAAAGATTTAGCATTTGCGCAAGTCCTTTAAAAATGCGGCCAATTAAATCAAATTGTACGCGCGACAAGGGGAGAAAGGAGGCTTGGATTATTGAGAACGTAACCACCTTCTTCTTCTCAAATCTCGAATGCGCTTTACTCAGCTCCTATTCAAATCTATTGTTCGCAGAAATCGGTCCACCCCCATACTAAATGAATGTCCTAGTTATAACGACGATAGTTGAGATGATTTTTGAAAAACAATGTGAATAAGTGGGGAAAAATTAACCAATCACAATTCATCTGATCCGAATAACGACAGCATACAGCAGTAACAGTAGCAGACTGTTTCTAGTGTATTTTGTGGTTGTGCGAGACAAATGAATTGTGATTGGCTGATTTCTAAACAAATGAACATGAAACTAATGTCATTAGTATTGGTTTACGGGGAGGTGGTTTAATTTGAAGGATTGCATCTTGGTGTGGTTGGTTAAATGAAAATGTATGTTGTTCCGAAATCTGAGAGGAAGCTAGGATGATCGAGAACGTCCTTGCTCCTCCTTCTAATTGTTTGTTCGGATTTTGAAATTTGAATAGTCATTATTGTGCCAATAGATGGCACTGTGGTTCTAATGAATTTGATTTTTTGAAATACTTGCATTGGGTATTGACGCGTTTGCATCCTTTTTCAAAGCTTCCCAGAACGTGGATCACACCCATTTTTATTTCAACGTTTTGGCATTCACATTAATCTTCTTGGATCGTTGTTGTTTTTCTGCTCAATTGAATATGATTCGATCCAAGAATGAAATATGGCTTTTTTCTTTAACTTGTCTCTCACCTAGATTACCTGTTCGCTTAGGGCCTGCTATTATATTTGCTTAATTGTACGTGGCTATGTAAACATTATGGCCCGTAAGACCACGGTGTTGTTGCTCACTTCTAGGGTTTTCTTCGTCCCTAAGGTTTTTCCTTATTTTTCTTCCGTGATATTATTATCCACCATCCCTCTATTATTTTTTGTTCTGCTGCCCAATTGAATAATCTCAATCAAAGCTTTCAGTTTCTTTTTTTCTGGCTTGATCGTCGTTGGCCATTGTAGCTAGGTACTCCTTCCTGGTCTCCTGGCTACTTGACACAATGATTGTGCTTTCACAAACTGATCCATTCGTGTTTGTTTGCATACAAGCCAGGGTCCCTATTGTCGTTTTGTTGTTGTTGTTGTAGTTGTCCGTGTCGTTGTGACACTTTGCCCGATGTTCAATTGAATATGGTTATTATTATTACTATTTTCTCAAATCCATAAAGGCATTTTTATTTTAGCTTTTCTTCTTCTTCTTCTTTTTTTCCATTGCATTCTTCTCTGGCTGCCATTTAATATCATTAAGGTTTTACAGTCTTCTATTCTAATGGCTTCTAACATCTGACCTTTGACAGACGAGAACCCGAACAGTTTGCTGCTCTTTTTTGCACTGTTTTCTCTGTTCCTGTCCACAGTTTCAATTTTTTGGCGCTCTCTCCTCTTTGTTCTGCAAGTTCCATTTATTGAGATGTTATAATAACTCATGATTTTTATTATTCTTCTCCTTTTCTGTTCCATTTTCTCAGCAATACTTTGTACCTCGCTTGGTGTGGTTAGCCCTCGCAAGCCTGGTGTCTGGCTGGCTGTCTTGGTTCCACGAACATTTAGATCTAATCAACATGATAATAGAAGTTTCCCTTTTTTTTATTAAACGATCGATCGTGGATCCATTATCCATTAGTTTCTGTCTCCGTCTGTACCATTGTCTGTTCCATTTGGGCATAGGTTTGATTGTTGTTGTTTTTGTCCGCAGTTGATCCACGGTGAAAAACTGACCCGACACCAGATAGTCCACCCTAAAACCTATTCGATTTCACCGTCATTGTGTCTTTTAGAAGCTTTTTTATTCACTTAATGGATTAGGCGATCTTCCGAAAAACAAACCCATTTGAATTCATCGTGGAAAATCTAGATCGAATCTCTTTTGTCCCTAGCTCGCTCGCTCTCTCTCCTAAAATGATAATCACTTACCTTGGATTGGTTATTTCTGGATCATCTTTCCTGCTCTTCTGCTTTCGATATTTTTCCGCGCTCCCTTTTTCATTCCGAATGTGCTAGATCCATAAGCAGCTTTACATCTTTTCCAAGCTGTTGTCACTTTGGGTCCCATGGTCCTTGTTATCGCCATTATTTAATCCATAACTCGGTCTTCTTCCTCTATTCTATTCCCTGAGATTTTTTTTTCAAAAACCTTTCTTTCAGCTGCTGGTTCGTTAATACGATTTGATCATTCATATTATTGCTGCTTATCTTGCTAGAACCAGACGCAAACAATAGAGAATTCTCTCACTGTTCCTGGTGTGGTGCGCGGTCGGTCGGTTGGTTGGTCGTCGTTCAAGTTATTTAACCGAAAACCCGGCACACTTAAAATTTTCATTATTATTATTCATTTTGATTTTTGAGTGAAAGATGTCAAAAAACAAGAAGAGAAAGAGACCTGGCCATCATTGTTTGTCATCCTTGTTTTTTTCTTTTAGTTTATTTGTCCTCGGTTGTTGAGTTGTTTTCGGTTTATACTTTTCATTCTCAATTGTTCGATGTGTCGGATTTCATTCAGGAGAAAACAATTTTCCGCGCAAAAAAAAGAGCACTCCAGACAGCTTTTTTCCCGAAGATTGTTTTTCGCTTTCGGGAGAAAAAATCTTGACGAATCAATTGATCTTTGTTGTTCTTTTTTTCCGTTTGGAAATTTCAAGTACTAAAATAATCTTTATGGTAGACGTTTATGATGGTCCAAACGATGTCCGGCTCTTCGGAACCATCGCTTTTGGTTCGTGATTCAATCAAGCACTGGGTGTCCGATCTTGAAATACACCCTGGGATTCTTGGTTCTTTTTCTAAATTCAATTAGCTTAGTTAGGAGATTGTGAAATTCATTTTACCGAACCCGGACGCTCACACACCATGACATCGTTATTATGAATTCTGAAATTTCTATCCATCCGAGTTCGATGTCAATATTATTGTTTTGTTTGTTGTTAAATATTGTGATTTGATGCCCTAGCATTGTCCCTTTTTCGCTGACTTCGGGCCTTGGTTGGTGCCGTTTGTTTTTTTTCGATGTTGTCCTCTGCCTCTGTGTGTTTTCGTTTGTTGTGCACCATTCTTTTCATTGTGCATTATTCATTATTTTTTCTCGGGGTTCTGTCGTTTCCTCTCATTGTTGAGGACGGTAATCGCACTACCATCCCGCCAGTGTCAGAATTGCGTATTGTGTTTGTGCAAAATGGTGACAATTACCATCAAATTGAATGATTGCGTTTCCCCATTTTTTACCATCATCATCATCATCAGTGTTGCGTGTTCAATACGGTCCATATTATTATTACTGGTACCACATTGCCCATTGATGGTAACAGATGCAGGTGTTTGGACCGTGTTTGAAGGCCAGTTATAATAAAGACGTATATTTCCAACAAAAACCAGAGGGGAGAATATCTGTCGCGTCGCTCATGGAGGTCCCGACAAACTTTGTCACCTTCTTTGTTCGTCTATCTTTTGGTTCGGTTTTCAAATAATGATATTGTCTCGGTCCTCAGGACTCGCTGGGTTCAGCTCTACCATCTCCTATGGATCGATATAATTAGGATAATTGGCCCATATTTCCATGTGACATTGATGGTTTTCATCTTTGTCTGTGTGTCAAAGCTTTCTTTTAATTTTAAAATTTTTGGGATTTTTTCTCTCTGTTACAGCTATATGTCCGTCGGTTGCAGTGCTTTGAGCCTCATTTTGAAAACATTTTCATCGACCATTAAGAATAACATCTCTGCACCACCCGGTATCGGTGTGGACATATCACGTGAAGAAAGGTGAAGTATTTAGAAATTCCTATTCTAGATCTCTTCCATTTTGTTTTCCCTCTTTTCTCCCTTGTTTAAGATACAACAAATGTATGAAATGTTACAAATATTTGTTGGAAGCAAGAGCATTTGTTCTTAAACGACAAACACTACAAGGCAAAATTGGTCGATCATTTAGGGAGCTTTCGATTTTGATGCAGAATCTTGATTAGGGATCTGAATCATCATCATCATCATCTCAACCGCCCACCATAATCGGATCTTTCATATCTAACCGGAAATCGTGGTTTCTTGAATATTTTTTCTTCTTTTCCAAAATTGTGATACAAATTCTCTATGATATGTTTCTCCTTTTCTTGAATACTTAAAATTTAAACACTCACACACTTATTCAGACCTTGATTTTTTCAAAGCTAATTTAGCCTTAGCCTGCCTTCCACTGCATTGATTTTTTCCCGAACAAAATGTGCCATGTTTTTTAGTTTTTTTTTCAAAAAATGAAATTTCGCTTCATTTTCCAATTTTTTTTTCATAATTTCATTCCAAATGTACTTTTCTTTTCTTCCAATTGAAAATGATTTTGTAACATCGCAAAACAATAACTGCCAACGGTCTATCTAGAAGTCTCTGGATCACTAGGTCCGAAAAATCAATGCCTGTAAATTTTGTATGGCGCTCTAATTTATTATTTATAATCAATAAAAATGATAATAGTTGTAAATCTGGCCAAATTGAAAAAAATGAATTTCAATGATAAAATAAACAAACAAGGATTGACATTTTAACAATGCCCGACCAAACAACGCGCGCATTGTTATCTTCGCCACGAGGTTCCAGGGTCCGAGTTGTTGTTGTTGGTGGTGGTGATTATTATGTAACCCGCCATATTGCCCGAACTCTCAATTGTTCTTTGGATCAAGGCCAATATTTCTCCAGGTCTCTATGCCTGTATCACAGCGTGAATTCTTCCATAATGGGGGGCGTGTAAGATCCAAGTTTTTGTCCACGGTTTTGTCGTGGATCGTTTTGATTTATTATTTGATTTGTTCGTTTTTTTTGGAACTTGGTACACATTTTTTTTCGTTTGGATCGAAGATTAGACATAAATTAGGCATCTTGTTTGTTATTATTAAGTTATTTCTGGAATGTGTCTTTTGAGATTTCTTTTTTAGCTATAAGAACTAGAGCACATTTTTTCTTCTTCTTCTCTAGGTAACACTCTCAATCATTTTGTCCACCGTCAGCTAGCACTTTTATTTTTATATTTTGGGTTCTTTGGTCCAGTTTTTTTAGGTGACCTTTTTCACGGACTTTATTTCTTGTTCTCGCACTGATTATATTATATGAAGTATAATAATCATCATAAAAATAATAACAATAACTCAAGCTTATATGGCGCGAAAAAAAATAAGGATTAAAGCCCGCAAAGCTTTAGGGTCCCGTGGGTGAACACAAGGTCCGACTTGCTAGCGCTAAGCTTATACAATGATATTTCCAACAAATTTGTTCCAGTGTGATGATAGTCTGTAGATGATGGATCGATTGGTCGATCTAATGAGCAAAAAACCGGTGGCCAACGAGACCCTTTTATGGTCACGATCGTTTGACTCGAAAACACACGACTTTTGGTGTTTCTTCGATGACCAGTGCTAGGTTCGGAATCCTCACTCAAGGTAACAAACAACTACAACAACAACAGTGGTTAAGCAATGCAAATATTTGGAAAACCAAATGTCCAAACACCATAAGTCTAACAAGTCTAGATGTAATCCATAACCTATGTCACGCCTGTTTCAAATACTGTATTCGATCCGTTTGGATTCAATTTGATCAATTGTCGACCACGTTTGCAGTGATAAAGCTAGTCAAGCTGAGGATGGTCAAAGGACGAAGCCAGGGAATGAATGAAATGAATGCATGACAAATGAACCCATTGGTTTTACATTCAGGGTACAATAGAGGTAAAAAAATTATGTGCTGCTTCTGTTCGTGTTCTGATCGTCCACCAATACTAGAACCAGCACCGTTCGAATTTTTAAATCAGCTTTTGATTTGTTAATTTATCTCAATTTAACAGCTTAACTAGCTTATTTAAATCCTTAGAGCTATTCGGGAAAAGGGGGGGCTTTACCAACCTCTCTCTCTCTCTTTTTCGTTCTCTGCATTGGCTATTATATCCATTATATTTTCCCATTGTAATCGACACTTTGGGATAAAAAGTGCAAGAGAAAGAGGGAGCGAGAGCGAGCTTGACTTCTGTCCGTAGCGGGAAACTCGGTTCCAACAGTGTGTGTTCCATTTGGTACTGACTGAATGATTTTAGGGAATATCAGAAGAAGAATAATAATAATAAGAAGAAGAAGAAGAAAAGTCATAAATAATCGTATTGAGTGAACCCGAACAATGGAAAGAATGGCTAGGGCTGGTTGGTTGGTTGGTTGTTGCACTTTTTTTTCACTCTCATTGATTCATCCATTGACCACTTGGGCCCATACATTGGATCCAAGCCAGCCTTCCAAGACTGACTTTGACAAATTAGTTTCAAAGCTTTTTTTTCTCGGGCTTTAGCTGTCGTTTCGCTTTTGTTTGGTATTCGTGAACTGTGAAAATACCCGCTTCTGGAAGCAAAAGATTGATTCGAAAAGATATGGTATTCGGATCGAAACGGTTTTTCCATAACTCGAAAACCTATTGATTATGATTAGATGATCATATCTGATGATTCCACCATAAATTGAAGCTCCGCAATTTTTTCCCATCGAAATCATTCAAAATCCAATTTCTATTTCGGGTATAATTTACACGAAACATGGTTTTACATAACGAAATTGCTTTATTTTCAACTGAGAGAAAGCAAACATTTAAATCCGTGACCATTGCTTGGTAAGACATGCAATGTTCGCTTTAAGAACATCCCGATCGTTCTTCTTGGTCGGTTTCAGATTGACATAATAATGATTGAATGATGGTCACCATTACAACATTTGTTTGGTGGATTGTTTTCCGCGCGAAAAACAATTGAGATGTCATTTTTTTCCGGATCCATTGAAGCACGACAAACAGCAAGCACAATAGTGTGTGTGTGTGTGTTATAGGTAAAATTATTACATTACAAATTGATCAGGTAATCAGATCGGTTGCTGTGAATGTTCAGAGGTTCTTTCGCATTCATTCGGTTTATATGATTATTGTCGTTTGGCTGATTGGAACGATAGAAACGGACATACAAATCAAAAGAAATGCCGCCGCCCCTGTAGCACCAATTTCTTCTTCGAACTCAATTTAGGATAATTGGAATGGTGGCCAGGAAAAATCGGGCCATCCAAAAATCTTTGGGTGATTGTGTCAATCTATTCTCTCGTTTCTATTTTTGTTTTCGTTGTTGTTGTTGGTGGTGGTGATCGATATGGGCTTGATGGTCAGCCAATGCTTTGGTCAATCCAATTGATCATCAATCGGTCTTCATCATTCATCTCGGCCATTTCCTTTTTTCCCAAGTTTTCCTTCCAAATGCTTTCAACAATTATCATCATCATCATGATATGTTTGACTTTTATTCTTTGGCACACACACACACACGCACACATTCAGCTCTTTTATGCTGACTAGCACCAGAAACATCAAGCCAAACTAATTTGTCTTGGACCTAGGTTTTTTGTCGGATCGTTGCCGCCATTGCTTCGGCTATATTAGTGTCTAATGAAACCTAATAATAATAATAATAATAATAGAAATGGTGGAAAGAATCGAATGATCAAATACAATCAAAATATTGAACATACTGACTGATCTAGTTTTCCCTCTCTCTCTCTATCTGTCCCTCTTTGCCTCAGTTCGTTATGGTTGATGGAACAATAATACCCGGTAGCATAGTGTGCGTGTGTGTGTCTCTCTCTCACTCTATCTATCACCTTGGACCTTGTCGTTGTTATAAGCTTTGGGTCCGTATGGTCCGTTGTGTAATGAATGCTGCCGTTGTTGTTGTTGTCGTTGGTTATCATCAATTGTCTTCATCTTTTTCATTATTATTAATCTATTCATTGGGCCAATATATTACCTATAGCCAAAAGTAGTATTTGGTAACACTACACGGACACACTTTGTCTCTCCAATATATTTATATATCTCTCACTCACTTTCCTAGGCACACGTTTGCGATTCTTTTTTTTTCCAATATTCCCATTGTCTTCGTGTGTTGCACAACAACGGTCCTAGCCAACAATGGAACACACACATGCATGGTGGACACGTGTCAAAGCACCATACTTCGATATGCTGGCTGACCTTACCAACTACTTCATCAATGTAAAAATTTTTTGAGCCCTGGAAACCCTATGTGAATCTGGAACCTTTTGAGACACAAAAAAATAGAATCAAATGACTGACATAACAAGGGGCACAAAAAGAGAGGAGAGGGAGAGAGAGAATGGTTTTGTTCGCCGCGATCCATTTTAAATTTTGTTTTGTTTTGTTCCAACCAAAAAACGATGACAATGTTCGGATTTTGAGGCCAGACCTAAATAATAATAATGTCATCGTTGTGTCGTGTTAGTTATGCAAACAAAATTCAATCCAATCCAATGTCAAACACGCGTGTAATCTGGTGCATGTTGTACGCGTGGAGTATCCTCGGTTATTTCAAAAATTTAAAGCAATTTCTTGTTCTGGTCGCGAAGCTGATGATGTTGGTTGGTCGATGAATCCATCGCGGATAGTCAAATATCCTCCTAACAGAAATCAAATTCAAATCATGATAATTGTATGGTTTTGGTCGCAAATTCTGGTCATGGTGGTAATCAACCGATTTGTTTTGGCCTTTTTCCCCCAGAATGTCTTCTTGCCAATTATTTTTCAAGGGAAAAAGCCTCTGTCAAGTTAGTTAGTCGGTTGGTTGGTTGACTGAACGAATCCTCTGTTTGCGACAATTAGATCAAGCTTGTATTTTTTATGAGATCGTGTCATACTGAAAGTATGCAGAATTCCATACCGAACACAACAAATAACACCTTTCCGTTAAGACAGGGTGCATTGAGGTCTGGGTCTTAGACCAGCATTAAGAACTGTGTATAAATTATATAATCATGATCTTGGTAACCGAATGATTATTATTGTCGTTCACTTGTTCTTGTTCTTGTTGTGGATGATGATTATCATCATCCTTGTACACCATGATCGTTATTACGATTATCTGACTACCGAATAAACGGACATTTATCATAATTATCATTATTATAACTATTATCATTTTGGTCGGACAAAGTGTTTTCAGTTTGAATGCTACGGTTCGGAAATTGCTGTGGTACCACGATGATGATCATCATGATGATGATGATGATATACCAGACGCTTTTTTGACTGTACATTCCATAAATTAAATCCAACCAAAACTCTTAAACGGATGGTGGATCAATTTAATTGCGCAGATTTTCCAGTGAGCATGTGCGTCGAGATTGTCTAATTTAATTTCTTCTCTTCGGGGTTAAATAGTCGGTCAATCCATCCAGGTATTATCCATTCATTTATTATTAACCCACAATCAATCGACCAAAAAATCACCAATCACGAAATTACGTGCAAACGAAAAAAAATATACACAAACATAGGGTATTCTGTATCACGATCGCTTCCAAAAAACAAGACGCAGCAATTCTGACCTGGTTTTACACACAGATTTGAAAATCTTCTCGACAAGCGGTTATTATATAAGAAGTGTTCGTTTTATGATCTTAATGTTGGAATGGATTAAAGTTTAATGGACCCCAGATACTGTTGCCCGAAATGAAAAGCAATGAAACCGTTCGGGCCACTATTTGTTCATTTTGTTCCAGAAACACTTTGAGTGCATATTTAAGTATTGGGTGTTCGGTAAAATAACTGATAATACAAGACACTCTTGAGACTTGTAAATAACTTCAATTTATACTGGAACAAACTAATATTGAGGACGAGAGCGAAAGCGAGAGAGAGAGTGAGAGAGATCTTAAAAAACGAACGTTTTTGGGACAAGAGATTTGGCCAGAGAACGACCACTTCTCTGATATTGATCATTTTCGTTTGATGGTCTTATTCTGAATATCAATTCCACTTGATTGTCTTTAATCTATCATAAATACCCGACGCAATCAAGCTCACTGTTCCTGGATCGGGTGGTTGGGGGTGTGCGATTGTCATTCTCTCCCCAATATCATCATATACCGGACCAGGGGGAAAGGATCAAAATGAGATAGATTATCATTTCGGATGGCAATGATTTTGATCGGATCGGGTTCTTTATGTATCCCACTACACCCTCCTATATCCCCCTCCGGTGAAACATTGCTGCTTTTGTTCCTGGGTCGTGGTACTAGTACTAGTACTACTAGTAGTTGTTGTTGTTGTTGTTTCGGTTATTGTTGTGAAAAAAAAAGTTTTCGCGATCCATTTTCTCTCTTTTCGGAGTTTTTCCATTTTTCGTTAAGCCGGTTAAAGCGAAGATCGTATAAGCCAGGGCTTCTCAAACTTTTTCCGTCGCGACCCCCTTGTGATGAAATGCCATTTTTTTTGAATGGCAGAAGTAGGGAAAAATTTTGCTACGCGACCCCCTTTAAGGTCGCGAC
>JAOZJS010000275.1:0-50291 GCA_025882695.1 Amerodectes protonotaria | reverse complement strand
ACATAATCATAATAATCATAATTCATTTTTCCTACATACACAGACACACACATGCAATCCAAGACTTTTATAAGCTTCTCGAAGAAGCTTTTCGAAAGCTTTTTTAAGAAAAAAAAGAATGATGCAAAGCCTTTGGGAAGCTAGTCGCTCAATTCATGGCTATGGCTAAGCCGGCCATCCTGTGTGTATAAGGATGGAGATTTGATATGCTTTTAATCAGAATTCAGTTTTAAATTCTGATTAAATTCGATAAATTGTTTCTAAATTTAAACTAACTACCATCCTCCAATCATAAAGATCTAGGAATGGATGAAAACAGATTTCAATTTTCAATGGACATTTTCCAACCAAATGGATTTCCATTTGTAGAATTCGATTCTAGAAATATTGCCACCCTCATAACCTTCAGAGAGGGTATACAGTTTATTTATCTAGTGTTTTAAATGCTTGAGTGGATCTTGGTTCATCATCTTTAACGGAAAAAGTTTTTTTAGAACAAAATGGTGAACACATTTTTTTTCGTTGGAAAAGAATATTGCAAAGAGACATTGAAACTAATCCAACGACGAGAATGAGGAGACGAATTAAATTGGCGGAAAGCACAAGATTACCGATCAAATTCCTGTCCATTTAGCAAGCGCGTACGCACTCAAAAAAAAAACAAAACCATTACGCACGCATGTTTTTACAGGTGCTGAAACAAAATTATTACTTTTGAATGAATGTTGAATCCGCCTTTGTATTCGCTATTGGTATGTATTTATTATCTATCAAAACAGATCTTCAATTAATTTAATGAGCGCCTGTGTGAGTGTGTGTGTGTGCGCGCACCTTTCCGTACGTTTTGATGGTCGGATTTATTACATTCTAACCAAGTTCTGTTTAGCCACCACCATTCGGTCTGACAATTGTCTGATCTTGTCGATCTAACCTTGACTTACTAAATGGAATTTAATTATTCAAAGCAAAAAAAAAGAAATAAAGCCGATTCGTTTGCAGTATCCAGATATCCAGGTATGGATATAATTCACGTTTTGCCACAAAATTTTTGGAAAATTCAACCATATCTATACCTGCTGTGAGAGTGTATAACCATGATAGCCACCAGCCAGTCGTCCATCCAAGATGAATGAGGATGGAAGAATCACATAACTTACCATCGCTTTTAAGGCGAAGCACGCATTATAGCCGCTTATCGCGCTGCTGGTGATGCTTGCGAACCAATTTTCTAGGAAGCTTTTTTTCCCTGTTTCATTATCTTCTTTTCCCGGAATTCTCGTCTGGTACCACTCAATTTTGCGAACATACTTTTCAAGAATTATTATCACATTTTCTTGGAGTACAAATTGATGCAATAATCGTACCAGAATTTTCACATTCACTCATAAAATGAAACGATTACCAACAAACATCTGTTTGGATCTTCTTCGTCCCCTCACTATTCACTTTTTATTCTGAATTATTCATCTATATAAAGTGTTACACGGCTCAAGGATAGAGGGAGATAGAAAGAGACAGGCAGAGTAAGTCAAAATAATTCTACAAGCCCCCTAAGCTCCCTTAGTAACGATGGTTCCGATTTCCGGGAAAAGTAAAAGGCGCGTTGGATATTGAAGCAGGATTTAAAAATCTGCGCATTTCGGGGCGTATTATATCAATGAATCATACGAAAAAAAAACACTAGCTGAAGCTAAAGCTAGTGTTGATTGAACACTCTGGGCGCCATCTCTGGATGCTTTATGGAAAAAACTTTAAATTCTCTACAATAGCTTACCGCCAATCAATTGATTGCCTTGAGCAATTGATTCTTAGCTTCTGATTCTTTTCTGCAAGAGCTTCACGACATTACTGGCGTCAACAACTCTACAATGACGCCGTTGATCCATGCATAATTGACATTTAATGAAATTAAAAGCTTGTTACTTTTCTGGATCAACAAGCAACAATCTGCGGATTTGAATGCGCTCGTTTTCTATTCATCTAATTCTATTATTTGTTATATAATCGCACAATTTTCACCAGGCTAATTGTGTTCTCATCAGGAACTTCCTCGGCAGCAGTTGTTGTCGATTTTGTTGTTGTTGTTATTGTGATATTATTATCCTATTGTTCACGTTAATTTGGATTTGGTCGCTCAAAATTCCATTGAATTTGTTCCAACGGATTTCTGTTTTTTTGGGGGGGTTCAGGGGAGAAAGAATTGAGGAGCCAATCGCCTCATTCCAATTTTCTGTGTGTTTGATTTATAGATGAAACAGTTATAGCATAGTTATAATGATGCAATTTTGATCGTTTCAATTGGAACTTGCAAAGCGCTAACAAACACTTATTTTCCGCCTCTTTTGTGTGTGCGTTTCTAATCCATCAATTCAATAAATTCTGGCACGAATCCTAATTCACGGGCACATGCTGATGATGATGATCTTCCCCACCTCAACATCCATTTGCTCTCCAAGCCAAAAGTGTGTGTGCGTGTGTGTATGTGATGTGTAAGTTGAAAGACAACAGTTATAACAAAGAATATAAGAGAAAGAAAGCACGAATGTTTGAACAGAGAAACAGCACGCTAAAATGAATGAACCAAGCCAAGCCTAAAAACCAGCACTAAAACATTATGCACAATGGGTACACGCACACATAGGCAAGGATTCATACACACTACTAGAATATTTATCTCAAATCGGATTAAATATAAGCGAGAAAAAAATGAAAGGAAGGATGGATGGATGTATGTTTGGAACCGAGGATCTATAATATTTTCCCATTATATTGACACATAATTGTACATAGTATATGTTTTTGGGTACTTTTAGGATTTAATTTACAGATTTTCTCGCGCCCACATCCGCACAATCCATACGGCGAGAAAAAAAAAGAAGAAAAACCAAAGATTCTTGGACACACACACATACACGTTTATAATATTCTTACCAGAATAAGGGGGCGTGTGTGTATGTGTGTGAGTTTTTCGCTGCACATATGACACCTAAATTATCAAGTTTTTTTTTTGTTTCCTGATTCTTTCAACATCATTCTTACGGATTGTCTAGATGTGGTTTTGGATGTTTGTGTAAAAGATTTTGGTACAACGTTGAAAATCTCTCTCTCTCGGTCATTGGCAGCAGGATCTTTACTGTTCCGTTTTAAGACCGCAAGATCGATGAGAGTTGGATAAAATTTTCCAACGAATTTATAGACTAGGGAACATGGCACCTAGGAACGTTTAATTCCTAGATGCGTCTACACTGAGCATGTACGGGGATTCTCCATGTAATTTTATTGAAATTTGTTTCGTGTTTTGTTTTTTTTTGTTTTTTGAAAATTTCCAACCGAAACCTAATAACCGTCTTTCGAAATTTTCTATTCTTTCTTTCATTCATTCTCCTCGTGTGACGTCGAATCAACTTCGAATTTCGTTTTTCGTGTTCAGGTTCCAGAATACCGATTTCCGATGAACAAATAGAAAATGTTTCAAAGGAAATTTTTCAAGGTCATTAATGTATCAATTACACAAAATGCATCCACTAACCGGATAACAAATGTGTTTTGTTTTTTTTCCAATTTGGCCCGGAAACACTACAATACTTGTTCCCAAAATTCTTTGAGTTCAAGTATTGTTCGAAAAATGATCGATTGTTAGCAAGTCATTTGATTTTGTCATTTATTAAGCAATGATAGAGAACAAAAGATTCGAAATTACTACCGAACTGACGAAACATTTTCGAAGATTTCATAATCTCATCCATTCTCGTATTTTTTTTCTCCGCGCACGAGAATAATGTCATTTTTTCCATCTTTTATGGATCCAATTTTATATGCAATCAGTTATATTGCCGTAATCATTTTCTCTCATTCAATCCCAATTCCTGGTTCCATACCGTGAACATTCTGCACAACTCTTTGGGCACTGTGCACACACACACCACACACACACATGCATACTTGATCCACCCTTATGCATTTGTGGGTTTGCTTTATTCTCACTACGATCCCGCCCCTTATTTTATGCCAATGTGTGTATGTATGCTTTTTTTGTTCTCGTTTCATTCTGTTCGACAAGATTTTCTCGGCCCATTTCTTTGGCTTCATCTTGTTTTATTTTGTCTTTTTCGAATTCGTTTTTCAACCATTTCCTGGTAGGTGTGGATCTTTCCTCTGTTCTGTTTAGTTTTCGTTGTTGTTGCTATTGTTATTGGTTTTTTTGTTGTTTTTTGAAAATTCACTATTGCTTTTTTTTCGAAAACCTGACCGAAAATAGAATGCGAATGGATTCTTGTCATCAGAGACTTTAATAGTAATAATAACAACTGTTCCTAGCAGTTCAATGTTTCTTGCTAGTTTTTTTTTGTTTGCTTTGGGAGAGAAAACCTGAAAACAATTTGGAATGAATTTCATTGGATTTGAAGATCAATATGTTCATCATATTTTTTTTACATCTTGACACCACCACCGTCGCTAAACTTAAAGCGTAAAATCAACTCATGTCATTTTACAGTGTTGAAATGGTTACTTTTTTTTGTTCATTTTTAATTTTGGTTGGTTGGTTAGTTTCGAAAATCTCCTCGGAAACCTCCGCGCACATACTCACATACCCACACAAATACTGACAGACAAAATTTGAATAAACAACCGTAACCAAATCCCCTAACGAAAAGTGTCTGGATACGTATCCATGTGGAAAACACCGTTTGTTTCTCTATGCTTTATTTTACACACACACACTCACGCTTCAAAAATCTTGGGTAGATCCGGCAATCCAATAATCGTTTTATAATTGCTAAATGTGGGCCCACCAACTTACTTTCTTGCTTTGCTTGCTTGTGTTTCGTATGTCTGTGTGTGTTGATGACAGATGAAGCAAGGTTTTTCAACGAAAATTTTGTTCTTCTTATGTGTTTTTTTTGTTTAACTCCAGGATATTTGTGTTCGTCTGTCTGTCTGTTTGTCGGTGTTTGTGAGTGTGCGTGCGTGTGTTTGCACTAATAACCATAGCCAACTGAGATGAAGGGTGGCCACCAATATCCAGACACACCAATCATAATGCAAAACGAACGAGGTAAGAGGAGACAGAAATGAAATTAAAAAAAATGAACTTGATATAATGAACACACACACACACACACACATACGCACAACAAGCATCATTTTGTCTACGCGCTGTGGAGAATGGTAAAATGTGGGCGAGGCGAACAAAACTGGCAAGCAAAACGAAAGATACATTTTGACAGCTGCCTAATTACATTATTTCCATGTTTGAATTGAAAATGAAGCAATGAAAGGGAGGGATGAAAGTTAGGTGGCAAGTGAAAGCATCATCAATAGGGAATGGTCATCGGATGGGTGGCACCAACCAACAGGCACTAACTAGCCAATAACTTTGCATTTATATTTATATTTTATCCGATGATGATGACGATGACAGCGCCTCCTCAATGCGCATTAACAGAAAGAGAAACAAAAAAAAATATTAGCTAGAATGTCTGGCCAGAATCAATTTCTTTGAATTAATTTCAAGGATCAATTTTGTAATTGATCCTACTTGGTCTGGGTTTCTTGATTTTCTTCTTATTGCCTGTTAGCCCGGAAATCTTTAATTGAATTTAGTGTAGCTTGTTTTTCTGTCTTTAGCTGTCCGATATTAAGTCTTGATCTGCCATAGAATTAGTCTATCCCCTTCCCTATTGACCACCACTCGGATTCTGTTTCATCCTTGTATTCCGCTGTTTTTTTGATTGAAAGTTTTCTGGAAAAAAATGATAAATTAATGAAAAACAAAACAAAAGTTTCCGCCATACACACGCACACACGCCTTACGTTGTTGACTTGACCCAGTTTAGAAGGACGCCGAGAATAGAGAAAAGAAACGAAAAGTTTATTTTTCATTTTGATACTGTTGTCCAATTCGATCATTTTTTTCCACCTGTCCTATGGTTCAAAGTTTTCTGTTGTTTTGGGTTCTATTCAAGGGTGGCCGGCAAGGCCGAATTTTTCAGTTGATGGTCCCACATCACTAATCTAATGATGATGATTATGAAGAGGCGATTCCCTTCAGAATGATGTATGATGTTCCCGGGGTTCAGACTTAGAAAACTCCGCTCCTTGTTCTTCTATATTTTTGTCTCAACATTGTCACAATAAAGAATTTATATGATACGTCCGATCTAGCATAACTATGTTTTGATCCATATTTATTCCTCAGTTCGCTTGAACTAATTGGCTACCTTTTGCTCTTTTACGAAGAGCTACAGTCTACCCAAAAAATCAAGAACAATCCTAAAAAACGATATACAACTGAAAGTTTCTCTCCGGGTTCTTGACTTTCGCAATAAACTTGGATCAATAATGAAAATCAATCAAATGATCATGGATAAAATCCACAGGGTTTCTTGTTTGCTACCTTGAAATCTGAGATTTTTGGTTCGATTAAGACAAAAATCTAATTATCCGACTGTCCGGAATAATAGCCCTAAGTTACAATTTAACTCGGGCTTCATTGGATTTTCTCATTCTGTCAAAATGGCAACTTTGTCTCACGTTTGGGCTAATTATTATTCTTTTTTCTGGATGCATAACTACCAAAACTATCATTTTTTTCATGTTGTTACTGCTGATTATTCTAGAATCATGTCGACAAACTCCCAGTATGTTGACCTTTTTGATTTCAGCAAATGAATGAATGGTTGCGTACAAGGAGTCGTCAGTCCTTATAAAATTCAAATTAGATTCGCGTTGAAATGAAACAAAATGAAATTCAGTATCGAATTCCGCAATTAGATTAAACAAACCGCAAAAATCAGTTTGCTACAGAAAGAGAAAGATGAAAAAAGCAAAAAAAAATCAAATCTGATTCGCCATATATTCAGATTAGATGTTTTACACTTGGTTAGAATGTGTGCTCTAAAACTTTTCGTCTATTTTGCTTGTTCCGGGAAAATGCCTTTCGCCACATACACACATACATACACACACGCTCCCTTTAGAACATGTAAAAATAATGATGAATTCATCATCATCAAAGATTATAATAAAAAAAAGACAAGAACAGGATGATGGTGATGAGAGCGAGGTTGTCCTCAGAATATCAATATTCTTAGAGATTCTTGAATATTGTAAAAAAAACCCAGCTTACGCGATGGAAGAGTTGAGTGATATCTACAGAATTATTATTATTTTTCAAATTATTGCTGTTTTTTCGTTCAAATTTTTCTTCTCTCTTTCCTGTTCAGACATTAATATTCATTGAGAATTATGACGCAATAATAATAATCACTTTTAATTCGCCTACACACTCCGTATCGTAACTTGATGCATATTAATTTTATTTAGGGTTTGACGCCTTGATATTCTTACTGGGAGCCTAGAGAGAAAAAATTTTGTTTTGTCCCAAACATCTTAGGTAAACCCCCGTTTTGTACCTGAGGAACTGGGGATTCTGGTGTTTTTCGGTTGTTTGGCTGTTGTTCTCCGCGATATGTTCTGGCTGCGTATGCCATTTATCTTCAGCAGAACAAAGATTGATTAATTGAACGAATTCTCGATAAAAGTACATCTTCTTTCTGTTCTATTTTTCATGGAATCTTTTTAGGAAACGGAACAAAAACTCAAAGACAAAAACCCATCCAATCGACCTGCTTTCAGGATAGAATTTAAGGGAAAAATACCACACTTAAGCGTCGATGAATCGCTTGATGAAGCGAAATTTGAAAGTTATTCACATTAGCATATCGGTATCCTAATTTAATCCGGAAAATATCACTGACCATAGCTTTGGTCTCACTTTTTGTCATGGCCACTTGGTCCATTTCCATCAGGATTCCATCATTTTCATGTTGCTTTTCAATGTTCATCAATTGTGTATTCTGTGTTCCAATCGAAATTTGTATTCTTTTTTGCCGGATGAATATTCCGAAACTTGATTTGTCCATATATTCTGTCCCCGGTGTACCATTGTTAATGTGCGAGTCCATAGAAAAGGCCCCAGGAGAGCGAATCCAAGCGAAACATAGCGCAAAGGAAACGATAGAAAGGTGCTAATATATGAAAATAAAGAAGCGTTAGCCATTTGCAAAGTACTTCTTTGCATTGATTCTATATTATTCGGACGCCCAGTCTCTCCCTCTCTCTCTTTCTTTCTAGAATCCAGCGGAATCATATAATGAACAAATGAAACAACAAAAATCAATTAGTCACACACATCGGTCTATGCATTTTGGTTGATGAATCTTTAAATTCTATAAGGCTATTCTTCATACATATGCTTTGTGCAGCCGATTCTAACCAATGTTTTCATCAAATAAGAAACACGCTATGCTCATCACACCAAGTGTGGTCCATATTTTTGTCGTTGGTTATTATTTTTGAAACATAACCAAGCAATCATCATCATCATGATGCATGAATACATTTATGTTTGCTTGAGTATGTCCGGCTGGGTCAACAACCGGTCAAATATTTATTTTGTTTTTGTTTCTTGTTTCCAGTATGGTCATTCCTAAAACTAGGAATTCCATCATTATAATCATAGTGTTTCTGTTCACACATAGTTAGCCATCAATCAGTTAAATTGTTGGAAACTAGATTTTCTGATCATTTGTATTTGATCTTTTTCTCCAGAACTTATGTGCAGATGTGATGAAATTCAAAATAAGGGAGAGTGAGAGAGACAAAAAAAGATGGAAAGAAATTTACAGATTGTAGTTTGTTTTTCTCGTTTATTATTTTCCAATTTTAATGGTCCAGTTGACCTTTTTCTTGTTAAACATTCGCCTTTATTCTGTTATTCAGGAGTGTTATTGTGTTCGTTTTCGTTGTTTTTCTCCATAACACATGCGGATATTTTTTTCCTCTTTCTCTCTCTCTCTCTCCCTCTTTCTGTATGTTGGTTCGGTATAAATTTGTCCCCAAGGGTGTACAGATGGGATTCTGAAGAGCAGAAATTCTAGATCCCTCTTGAGAGTTGACTAAAACTAGCTTGTTGCCAGTAATAACCGTTTTGGTTCTCTCTCTCTCTCTCTCTCTCTCCCTCTCTTTATTTTTTCCTTTCATTTCATTCTGGAGCAATTTAAATTTTTATATCTAGGCTGAAGTGTGATAACGATAATAATGATAATAATAATAATGAAAATAATTTCCAGACTAGATTATGTCTGTCAGCTTGTGTGTGAACTATCAGACCAAGGTAAATTACCTGAAACTAACCGAAAGAGGGGAAAAAAGCAAACCTCTCAATGATAATAGCGCGCCCGAGAGATGTTTTATGCTTTTTTCAGCCGAAAAAATGACCGTTTTGCCCCCCCCCTCTCTCTCTCTCTGTCCGTAATTTAATTTACAATTAAAAGTAATTTAATTGATTTTTTTTCGACCTAATTGCCGTTTTAATTTTCATCCGGAAAAAGTTTTTCGTTTTTGGTCGATGAAAATTTCCGGAAATGGTTAATACTAATACTAATTATGGATTATGCAAATAAATTACACCATACACACGAAACAAAATTCGCAAAACTTTTTCAACGATCATGATAAAATGGGTATATTTCCCATACAATAGCTGTGCACGCATCACGCCCATCATTTTGTAGGAGATTGGTGATTGTGGGCGTTTCTTGGATCTCTATTCGGATTTTCGCCTGTGGTCATCATATTTTTTTTCATTATCATCATCATCATCTGCTTCTTCTTATGACCGCTGTTTGTCCAACAGATACCCACCAAGAATTATTGATGTCTTGGTTCTTCTTTTTTTCCACGAACTATCTTCGTTGTACTTTTTTTACCGCACACACACACACACACAAATACCCGAGATCCTGTTGAGACAGAGAGAGAGAGAGAGAGAGGTAAAGAAAGCGGACACACATTGGTAAACAATCAATCAAACATATACCATTTTATATAAATTAAAAATGAGCACAGTTTTCCTGTATCCACCCCCACCCTTCGAAAAAAACACGCCCACACTTATGTACATAGGTTGTCTAACGAAAATAATAATAATAATACTAGTAATAATTTCATATGACACTTGTGTGTATGATTGCTAGAGAAAGATGAGCTAGATCCCTGATGGTAATGGTGGTGGATCCTTATTATCCATATTATCAATGTCATGGTATATATGCTCATCTTGGTACCATGGAACCAATGCAATCCATTGGTATGGGCGTTCGTCTGAAGCGTATATTAATAGCTCTTTGAGGATATGGAAACAGTTACGTACAGGCCGAAAAAGAATAACGACATCGGGCTTCCAAATATATATGTTCCCTTCTATATATCTTCTATTTATCTATCTACTTGATTGATTGATTATATTTGGATTGTTGTGGGCGCCATACACACACACACACACACAAGAATTGTGAATCAATATTTATATTAGCAAAAAAATATAATTCCTGTTTTTTTTTCATATTATATCTACTGTGTTTGCTTCCATCATCATCTTGCTTCCTCGGTATAACTCGTTAGTACGTTAGTAGTGCACAGCTTTGGTTCCTTGTACGCTCTGTATTTTTGGGATTTTTTTTTCGTACTCTTCCTCTGCATTCCAATATTTTTTTCGGATATAAAAAGGTGATCATAATAGTGATGATGATAACGATGATGATAACACATAATCAGAATCCTGGGGAAAAAAAGAGAACAAGGGGACAAGAATTGTGTTTTGATCTTTGTTTGTTCTACGTTTTTTTTCAGTTTTTCTTTCTTCCTCCAAACCAGTTGTTCCCTCTTCCCCTCTCCTCTCCCACAGCTCTCCCACAGCTTAGAATGGTTTTGAACTAGTGAAAGGAAGTAAGTGGTGCATATGGATGTGATCAATCAGTGATATCCATCAATACCGTATACTAATTCAGCTAACCTAATTTGTCAACCAAAATAAAGTTACTGGAACGTTATTATTATATTGGGACGACACATTTTGATAATCAGCTTTTAGCATTAGCTCACAATTCTAGCTTGTACTATGTAGCTTCAGAAAGCAACAAAGTACCGTCAAGCAATTTGCTTGTTTGAGGCTATAGCCTATACACCTGCACAAGAATTTTCTCCAAAAGCAATGATTTATTATTATTATTCGTATTAAAACCAGTTTCCGGTGCGTGTGTATGACTCCCGGATCAATTTGATTGGATAATTGAAAGTTGTTTACTGTTTTTTTTGTTTCGGGCACTTTGAAACTGTTAGGGCGTGAACATCAAAAATCTTATTATGTAAAACCCTTAAGCTGCAACTGTTGTTGCTGTTTGCCTTCTTTTTCAATGCGGTACTGATTATTTTGATTCTTCACTCTATAATCCCGGGCGTTGGTCCTGCTACATCAACATCGGAAATGAAGTTCAACAAGAAAGAACAAAACGTGAAAAAAATCTTGCATTTTTTCCGCTTTGAAGTTTCTTTGTGAGAAAGTTTTGTTTTTAATCCTGATGCCTAGAGCGACCCGAAAAAACCAGACTAGGAAAATGACATGAACAATGTGGCGCCAGGAATGATAGAAAAAAACAATTTTTTTAGATCCAACATTTTCAAATATAAGAGCAAAGTTTCTGGTACTGTCGCTCTTGTGTTCCATACCAAGATTTAGTGTTTAGGTTCTGGCTATTTTAGGAATTTTGGATTCTTCTTCTTTTTTTGGTGTTGTTTGTTTGTCGGGTTAGGGTGGGGGATGAGGCAGGGCAATAGAAAAAGCCTATTCAATTATTCAAATTAGTTGTGAATGAAGCGAAAGCGAGAAACAAAGCCAAACAGAATGAGAAGATAAAATAACAAGGACACCAGAACACAAAAACAATGCGGAAAAACGACAACAAAAATATATCCACTTGAACTAATACAAATATACATTGTCGGACAATTAGGTTTTCGATCATAGTCAATTTGACTACAAATTACTACAATGGCTAGCTAATTCTTGATGATTATTGAAAGCAGAAAAAAAATTCGCAAAACGATTATGCTGTTCCGTTGCTAAAAGAATCTAAATTGATCATTTCGATTCTATTGTCCGAGGAAAAAATATTCCTCCCTGATTGGTCAAGGACAATTTTCAAACCACACCCTCTGCCATTCGGTCACACCCCTTATATAGCCAATGATGAATTATGCGGATATCTAATAAGAATAACAATAATCATCATCGTCATCATCATCACCATCATCATTTTATGCAGAAATTTGCTAGCGCCGGTTTCTCTCGGAATTCTTCTGAACATGAATTCCGAGCAATTTGGTAAAATAAAAATAGCCTCTATCATGATCCGCGAGGAGACAAATGTATTCACGAAGGGCCATCATTGTGGCCACAATCCCCGACTAATCCGAAATGGCCTTTTTTCCATTATTTTTCTAGTTTTATTAAATATTTAATGTTGAATCGTTTGAAAATGAAACGTATATCCAAATTAAAAAAAAGAAGAAGAAACGGTTCCATTGTCATTTCACTTTGTTTGTTCTGGCTGTCTGTTTGTCTGCTTGCGGGTAATGTGTCATATTTGTTGGGCTATTTTGTTGTGGTTGTTGTTCCGGTTCAAATGGCCCAAGCACACGCACATTGGATAAATGAGAGTGGGTGTGTGTCCGTGTGTGTGTGTGTAGGTTTTCAATCAAGACAAAAAGATGACCTCCTCGATGGAACCACAAGAAGTGAAAGAGGAAGGACAAAATGAAGACTGGCGAACTTCACTTGATCATCTGAAACTAGTAAAACACAAAAATGATTTGTGATGAAGCTTATTTTGTTTTTCCCACGCAACAAAAATGGCGCAAATATCAAGAAATAGGATATCCCAAGAAACCGAAAACTTAGTTTGCAACCACAGACATCATTCTAGACGAAATGAGAAAAAAATGTAATTATTTTCACAATAATCACGGTGACCTTCATGAAAATCCTTATTGGAATTTCGATAAGAAATTCTTGTTTTTGTTGGATCAATTTACGTGCATTTTTTGTTTCGCCAAAATTGATTTGGTACCAACGCCATAACACCAATCTGAAGTCTATAATTGAGATTGAAATCAAATCTGAGGCAATAAGAATTTGAGAAAATAAAATAGTTTTAACTTAAATTCGTGCACACGTTTGTTCGAGCACAAGCGACGAACATCGAATTCGATAATTATAAGAGAAGTTCGCTAGTTTTTTTGTCTATTGCCAATATCCATTTTAAAGCCTACCAAACAGAGCTAATTAACATTTATGCCTCTGGTGTTCCTTTTATTCCAGTCGTCATTATTGTAGGCCGTTTTAGTTTCATTTGTTTAATTGTTATTCTCAGAATCCTATATCATTTTGCTTGAATTTTTCTTTCATTCGTTTCGGATACTCATTAATGAACCAACCGATACGAATTCACCATCTTAATGATTGACGCTTATAACAACAATGATGATATCCAGAATCATACCAGAAGAATCGAATCGATCTAGAATCGAATTCGGATTCGATTGTTAAACACGATGTTGATCCAGGTTCATGGCAACATAGACTTTAAATACAGAGAATCGCCAAACAAAAGCTTCAATTAGAGATTTGTCCTTCAACTTTATCTTAATTTCTTTCCATTTATAGTAGTACCCTTGGGATACATCCATACACCGGTGAAAGTGAATCTTCAGAATGGAATTATGGAATGAATTTTGCTACCAAAATAATTTGCAACTTTGTAGCGAACAACAACCGGAATGAACAAGTAAGAAAGGGTGAAGATTTCAGTATATAAGTGTATTGAAACGTAAATTTCGAGATATCACCAAGCAGTTTGAGAAAGAAAGACCGGATGTAGTTTTTTCTCGACCGCAATGTTTGTGTGTGTGTGTGCCTGGTATTATGAAACCCATCATCATCACGATTGAACCGGTCTAATGAACTGATTTTGTTCACCTCATCAAATTGACCAAATGAGCATCATCAGTAAGTGTCCCCCCCAGGAAACAAAAGTATCCAAAATAGAACGGAAAGAGAAAAGAGTATGATCGTGATAGCTTCAAAGCTATCGAAGTGTAAATAGTCAAGTGTGTCCATCGTAGGATTCTCTGTGTCTATATTTACTTTTCTTGTGTCTAATTCTGTTGGCCAACATCGGGGTTTGCGTCAAAGAACTGGTACAGTTCCGACGTTCTTTGGGTAATTTTCATTCTGGATGGCTTATAATAATAGCCGTCTTAGGGTAATGAACCAGAGCCAGAATAATCCAATTAGCTATAAGGAATCTGCATTCTTCTTTTGTTTTCTTCCCACTTCTTTCGTTCTCTGGTCAATCGAAAAACCATTGGCTGGACTATTTTTGAGATTCATCAATAGTTCATAGCTTTAGCTAATTTGATTCTAATTTGATTCAGTTCGGTTCAGCTCAGTTCAGTTCAAATCAGATCAATTCTGTTTCTGTTTCTGTTCTGTTCGTTTTTCAATATTTCTACGATTTGCAATTATAATAATAATAATAAATGGTGGAAAATTTTCTCATGAAACCCATCGAACATAAAAAAAATAAAAGTAAAGTGGATAGGTATCCTTGATTATTCCTTCATCCAAAAAACCAGAATCCCGGTTCCTGAAATTGAAATTCTGAATGATACAGTTGAACGTATAAATCGATAAAATGGCAGCTATCCGGCTGGCCACACACAGATATACACATGCACATACACAGACCAATCAGAAGAGAGAAAGAGATGAAAATGCGCGCGTCATTCATTTGATTATGTATCGTTCTACATTCTTTTTTTACGACCTCCCCCTTAGCTCTTTGCCCAACTATGAACTGCGAAGTGCTTAGATTGTCGCATCCATTTTGGATTGGTCCACGACAAAAACGCTCTGGCGCACAGGGTGCATAACAGACAAACCAACAGACTTACGCACACACTTACATATACCAGTACGGAAATTCTGGTTATTTTTTTTCTTTTATAATTCCATTTCCTCTTCTTAGAAAGCGAAAAAAAATAAGCATCCTAATTTTTCCTTTCTCTCTCTCTCTCTCTCTCTCTCTCTCTCTGTGTGTCTCTATGTCACTACATATGTACACTGTATGGATAAATGAATAAATCTAAATTCAATTAAAATTAATCGAATCGAGTCCACAACTGAAAATGGTGTAGGGTCCTTTTTGATAAGTGCCTTATTGCACATCGTTCGTGGACCTTGTTCTTATTCAATCCTGGAATAAATGGTTCCATGATGGTGTTGGTGTTGTTCAACCATACTAATAATAATGCTAATATTCAGGAATCAAGCAAACTTTCAATCCATTCCATTCAACACATAGTTTCTGGTGGTGGGAGCGGTTTCTTTTTTGAAAAAAATAATTTCTCACCAAAATAGTCATTTGTGGGTGGCTAGATGTGGCAGCCTAAAATGGCGGAATATTCTAATAATAATAATCTGCACTCATGGATACATGTGAACGGGATGTGATGGACTAGTTTGGTTTTTTTTATTATCATCATCATCATTTTTCCAGTGGCCATTTTGTCGCCCTACGACATTATTATTACTATTATTATTATTATTATTATTATTCTCCGGATAGAATGACGATTGGACACTGCGGTATGACGTCTGTTCCATACCTCTCAACTACCCGTTTCTGGTTGTATCTGCAACCGAAAGTGTATGTATGTGTGCGGCGTGTTCCAGTTCCAGAACTATTTTTTTTTCTTGAAACGTTCTTCATCAATGTTCACGCACACATATATATATACACACACACATACACAAATGGCTTAAAATGCATGGCAAGTTTATTTAAAAACCGCTATTAAGTTGGCCCAATATTGGCATCTTTGGATTTTTTTTTCTTATATTTATTCAAAATTGAATGAGGCAATAAAAATACACTCCCATTGCCATAAAATATATACCAATAGCAAGAACAAGAGCACCGAAAAGAGAAGGGCCTGTATGTTTGAAATAAAATATTAGCCACTCGGATGTTGAGTTGAGAATTTCCGAAGATGAAGAGGGGAGAGACAACAAAAAAAAAGAGTAGTACTAGAATTTTGTTTTTATCCAAACACCGTCTGTTACGGGCACAGAAGAAGAACCTGTAGGATCTTATTGTGTAAGTTTATCAAAATGCTTGAATCCGATGGTATCCTGGTCTGTCTGGAAAGAAACGATCCCACATAAATGTCTGTGTGCTATTTGTATCGATCCGGTGACAGCGATGGATGGTGCTTTATTGATGAATAATATTCCTCCCATCCCTCCTGATCTTTCCGTCTGAATTTGGCCAATCTATATTTTATTATTCTTGTGTGCTGTATGTATGTGTGTGTGTGCGAAAAATGCTTGATCAATAATAATGGCACTGGTATTCTCGTTGTTAGCTGCTTACATCAACCATTCTAATCTCATAATAATCTCATAATTCATATTTATTATTCCCAAACAAAATTCATACGCACATTGATGCATTTTATTGGCCATATATCCGAACAACAGAACTAATCTGGTCAAATATCAATGTCAATGCGTATTGTTAGGTCGGTGTCGGTATTTTTTCGGTAAATAATATTCATTCTCATTATCATTGTTCGTTGTTGATGGTGTCCGATTTGAGATCCGGTCTCTCTCTCTCTCTTTCTATTTCTCTCCCACATTATCGTGCTTCCGATTATGTCCGAAACAACCGCTTACTCTTTATCCCTAGAAGAATTTTGGATCATTACTGGACCGCACGCACGCACACACACACGTACCGCAAAATCCTTATTTAATCCTTTTTTCCGTTTATTCTTTGCTATTCCTTGCTCTTGCTACGTGCGTCAATATGTTTTGTTGTCCAGAATATATCTGTTGTTCTTGGTCCAGAAAACGAGCAATAACAACAACACCAACAAATAAGCAAATCCACGCCCCATTAGTCTCTTTTTTGTATGGATTACTGTTATTGTGTGTACCGTTTGGATCTCATTAAATTTTCATTAGATTCTTTTGCACATACACAGACACACACACACACACACACATAGACATACCACACAGACATACGCATAAACACCGCACAATGTTTTTTTTCCTTTGATGGAACACTACCAAAAATAGCCTCCATTCCTGGGTGCAACAGCAGCAGAATAAAAATAAAACCAGAAACCAGGCAAACAGTTGATTATATGAAAAAAAACCCCTGATACTGGTGTTTAGGGTGGATGTTGGTCGGGATCGGTTTCTCTATCGATTTACTTTTTCCGGATCCATCCCAAAAGGCGCCCAAACGCACACACACGCACACACACACACATATGCACAATTATTTGCTAGATCACTCAATCAATCAGGTTACGGGTTAGTCTTTTTTCTCTCAGGCTGCACTAAAGACGCTCAGCCGCACAATGAAGCTACTGGCCCCGATATTGATGATCCTGTCATCGAATTCTTTCGGACAGTACCAGAATAATTTTCCCGCAGTAGTTTATTTTTGGTTCTAATTAATTTATAATCCTCATGGTTGGCGATGATTATGATGATTCGCCGAGTTACCACCAGGTTTGGTGGGTAAAGTGAATGAGCTAGGTTGATTCATTAAATTTCAACAAATGTTTGAATCAATGGTGTGTGGGCGTTGGGAAGTATTTTCTTTACCGGATATTGGTGGTTCGATTATCTGGGAAAAAACTCGGCTTATAATTGAACGAGATTTGATGATGATTAGTGTGCCGCTGGATTATTTTCACTTATTCTGCAAAATTTTCCCGAAGATTTTTATATTTGCTTATGTCAACTGTTTTGGTATTCATTTTCGCTACAAATTATCCTTGCAAACAACTGTGGCACGAAAGCTGTGTCGGTATTGATAGATTTGTATCAATTTAGATAAAACATGAGAACAGCAACAACAAAAATAGAAACAAAATGTATCAAATTATAATGATTTTGCTACTTTTATTTGCTCATTCCGAATCACGGATAATGATCATGATCACCATCATTATTATTGTTCTACAAGGTTTTGTTTCTTACTACCCGATTTCTGTTTAAATTATCGTTGGCTTAAATATCTTATCCAGTATTTCCAAGCTCTTCTTGGATTCTATTTTTGATTGTTTGGACTTCAATCAAAAACCAATAACAATAATGAAGCAGCAAGCTTGATTCAATTTTAAGACACCACAAGCATTGAAAGGATCGATGTACCACACACAGGCACGTTGGTAGGGCAATTTGAACTAAAATTGAATTGTGGTATTCTTTATCAAGAATTTCACATTGTTCCAAACAAACGAAAGGGTTTAGAATCATGAGAACCGATCGTCATCATCATCAGAAAGCACTAGAATTAGATTGTAAAGTGCGAATGATTTTGCCAGTTTCTGGTAACTAGACAACCTAGAGCCCAGTACATTCGACTAACAATGTTACCGCGCTCATGCCAGAACAGCAACCAACATGGCTAATTGTATTCCAAGATTGAGAATCTTCTAAATAAGGACATACACGCACACACCCACACATACACACAAACGCCAAAAAAATAGAATCTCTTTTCTCATAGGAATTGGTGATTACCGTTTGATTTGATTTAGACGGAAACAAAAACAGAACGACGAGAAAAAAAAACTCGCAAACACACCCACACACAGAGATGTTAAGAAAATCGTATTTCCTAGCCAAATATGGGCGTGTATTAGCGGAATAGACGAAATTCGATTATTTCACATTGTTGTTGTATTCCGATATTTTCTTCCACCTTCCAACCATTTCACTATTAAACTCCCACCATCCGCCTACACCTAACGCGCTAGGGTATATTTTATCAATCAACAACCGGGGGTAAAAGAAAAATAAGAAATGGATCATAAAACAAAATTGGAACAGAATAGGTGAAAAGGTTTCCTTTTTGTGTTTGGTCTTGTTTGTCAGCCAAGGCCCCGACCAAACGATGCTTTGATAAAAATTAAGCTTCAAAAAAGCAACGTATTTATTAGATTAGTAATCCAGATTCTTTTTCCGAAAAACAATATTGGATTTCCTGGCTGACTTGCAGGCTGGCTGGTTGGTTGTTAATTCTAGTAGCTCCGAGTTGAATGACTGCCGCACACCTTGATTCAGAAAAGAAGAAAACAATAAACAAATGAAAGAATTCCCTAAAAAAACAAGATTAACCGACAATGTTTTGTTCTTGGATTTTCTCGGGGATCCTGGTTGTTTTGCAACCGAATTCTTTGCCATTTTTGCTTACGTTGGTTGTCTGGTTATGGTGTGATGTCCGCCAGCAATTAGTGCTATTGAACCGCCATATATCCATTGCATTGATTTCATTGGCATGTTTCTCTTCTCTTTCTCTCTCCATTTGTGTCTACTCCCGAAACTAGATTTGCCACCATTCAATGATGAATTAGTGAATGATTGGTCCTTGTCTTTGCCACCAACAACAATGTTACCGATAGAAGCAACGTCCACGGTAGATGCAGTCAATAATAATGATTCTGATGATGCAAGCAGCATCAAGATTCCAACATCATCTTCTATTCCCAAATCTTTATCTTTGTCGAAAACGGCTGAACAGCCTGTTTTCGATGCTGCTGGTCGTGGTGTTGGTGTTGGTGGTGGTGGTGGTGATTATTGCAACAATCAGATCCTGTTGAATGGTCCACCACCGACAACACAAACACCAGAACAAAATCTTCTCCATAATGATGATGCACCGAAAACCACAAACATCGCTAATGATACCGCCGCCATTGCTCATCAATTAACAACAACAGCGGCAGTCAACCCGGACATTGCTGCCACACAAACTGTTGATGTTTTGGATTCTAATTCTGATCCTCTTTTCAGTGGATTAGTGGATTTGGTGGATCCAGAAGATATATTTCAGACCATTCTGAATGAATATGATGATCACGATGAGAATGATTTTCTCAACTACAATCTTCCATTTACGATCAATGGCAATGATGATGATCCGGTAGTTCTGGAAAACGATAATAATGATGATCATAAATCGACCAACATTTCGTTTGCTGCAGATAAATCCGCCAAACCGTGTTCTGCTACAAGATCATCAATGATCGATCTTGGGCCATTTACTAAGCCACAGGAAAATGATTTTAGTTCACCACAATCCACTCAAATGATCGCCAAAACCAATGGCTCAAATCAATGGCTTTGTGCTGCTGCTTCCGGTGAATCATCGGCCGATGAAATTTTGTTTGTAAAAGACAGCCAACAATCTCGTCGTTTGCAACAGCCAATTCAGAACAGGAACCATAATGAGGATCATTTTATAGTTGATGAAGACATTGGGCTTTCATTGAATGGACAATTTTATTATCCGTTATTATGTGATGGCAACCATACATTGTTATCCAATGGTGTGCAGGATAATTTTTTAATGTTCAGCAATGATAATGATGATACACTTGGCGCAGAACAAACGGTGGGTATAATAGATAAATTACCGGCTCATAATCCACAACAACAGCCACCGCCGCAACAACCAGGGAATGCTTCAATATCGTCCGCATCATCGTCTCCCAGAATCAATTCAGTAGATCGTTTTCCATCCGCTAACGCCCCTAAACACCACCTGCATCAGAATCAGAGTTTGTTGACAGTTAACGATACTGGCAGGCTTATATCAAATCAAGTTCTGCCGAAAAACAACAAAAACAGTTTGAAAATAAATAAAAAACTGGATTCAACCATTTCCAGTGTGAATAGCTTGCTGGCTGATCCCCCAACACTGCCACTTCCATCGTTGCTTTCTCCACAACAGCCACCACAGCAACAGTTTGGTTTCATTATTGAATCCAGTGATCTAAAACCAAATTCTGTACCAAAAATGCTGATCAACGGCATGTCTTTGTTGGATCAGGCATCAACCAAAGCTAATGGCATTAAAGGTGAAAACATCGATTCTAGCATAAACAATATGTTTCTAATGGAACAATTCTATGATCGTACAGGAGATTTCAAAGCAGCCGCAACATCTTCACATGTATCATCATGGACCAGTTCGGATACCGAGGATGATGATGAAAGCAATGATGATGAGGATGACGAAGATGACGATGAGGATGAAGATGACGATGAGGATGACGATGATGATGATGAAGAATGTGAAGACGATGACCACAATGGAGAGGAAAAGGAAGAGAAGGAGAACCAAGAGAAATCACAAAAGAATTCACCACGATTGATCAACAACATCGCCAAAAGCAACAACAATAATGTCAGTGTGACATGCATCAACGGGAATAGTAGTGAAAAATCATGCGGCCGAGGTAAAACAAGGCAAGTGGGCAAATGCAAAACCATAGCTCAGAATAGAAGAAAAGTCAAACAACAACAATCAAAATCCACAATGACTACAACAACAGCTACAATGGTCGATTCTGTGATCAATGGTGTTGTTGATCAATCTGGCGCCCAACTACCATTAGTTTTGTTTCAAACGAATGGTACCAATGATCCATCAGCCAAAACAAATGTGGGCGTCACGCGCAACAACAATAAACGCAAAAAAGCAACCTGTGCGGTGGTTGAAAAAGCTAAAAAATCCAAAAAAAATGCTTCCATTACCGATCATAATCATCTTGTTGTTGAACAACAATCTAGTCAATTATCGAATAGACCTAAAGGTAATTTCTTGTTGTAGACCGGGACTCTCGGCTTTAACCTGGATGAGACTTCTTTATTTATCCCTTTCTTTGGCCCCTAGGAACTCTTCTGGTGCAGAATCATGTTTTTATTGAAACAGATATCAGTAATGGAAAACTGATACTAAAATCCTCTCCATCATCATCATCATCTTGTTCCGCATCTTCCGGTTCATTACTGATTGGACCATCAAACATGATGGTGGTGAATGGCCAACAACAGCAACAGTTAACGAAAGTTCCAAATGCCACTACTATTACCACCAATGCTACCACAGTGGCAGCCAGCCATCGTGGATCAAGAATCATCGATACGGAAATAACCGATGAAGAACGAAGGCTTCTGATGAAGGAAGGTTAGTAATGATAGTACACTCTCTCGGGTGCAGGCAACAGAAGGAATGATCTGTTTATTTTTGGCTTGTGCTGTTCTTTCTTTCCTTTCGTTTTTTTTTTGGTGCGGGGAGAGGGAGAGTGCAGGAGAAGAAGGGGTGATATTATTCTGGATGTTGTCAAAGTGGAACACCACGCACACTATGTCCTACATATTTTTTTTTGTTTTCTACTTGGCTGGATCTGTTTTTGGTGTTCTTATTCTAGTTTATCGAAACAAGAATGTAAACAATCGGTGTCGGTGTCTGTGTAAACTAGCCAACCACCATCTGGGCACCACCAATTTGAACCGATTGTCGCGAATCAATGCACCAAAATACTTAGCAAACAAGCTAGACAAAACCGAAATCATTCAGACAACCGTAGAGATAGACACAGGATACAAATATAATTTTCACAAATAGCATCACGGAATACACATTTTGTGTATCCTCTTCTTTTTTGGTTGGTACTTTAGGCTTTTTTCATTGGTTAAAGATTTTTGGATGGGCGTATTTGTGTGGTGCGCGTGATGTAAGTTACCAATACAATTTGTGATGGCATTTTTGCGCACCCACTCTGATCACACACGCGCAAAATAAACCTCAGCGGATTTACAGATCGATTCGCATTGCTCGCTATTCGATGTGAAAAAGTTAACCGGAAATAAGTACTGTTGCCGATTGGAGAATGTTTCAGAGTTTTTTTTTGTGATTTCGGTTTTCTAGAAAAAATAATTCAACATGAAATATTTCTATTTTTCCGGGTAGACGCATACTTTACATTGGACAGAATTTCGGATCTAATCAGCCACTTTTTTCTGGAATGTTTGTGTTGGTGATTTAATTTGAATTTGATTTGATTTACAACAACTACCAACACTGGCATTGATTGAAGTTGGATATAATACTATTAAAACTAAAGCAAAATCTAGTTAATATTAGCTTAGCATTCATCTTATTTGCATTTCCGTTTTCCGCTTAGCTGCTACCGCTGCTGCTGCTGTTTGTCTATTATTGACTTTATTTTTCTGCACTGGGCAATATAAGATGATGTCAGGAGAAGGGAAGCAAACGATTCCGGTGGGATTTTCTCCCTGATCAGTGGTTAGCGCCCAGCTAATAAAGACACCATAAACGCAAGGAATGTTCAACACGATTGACACATACACATACTATATGGATGGCGGAAATTAAATTTCATCTCCCTGATCTTAGTATATGTGCTGTTGTGCTGTGTACTCGGACTCGTACTCCTTTATTTCTTCACTTATTCATTCAGACTTGTTGAATTAAGACACTGCAATGTGTGTGCAATTTATGTATGTGTGTGGGGGGGCGATTAGGCCTCAGGCTATAAAACCAACAGAATCCATTAATTCTGACACAATCAGCACTAGAAATTGGATGTTTGCACTTGGAATTCCGGATTCTTTGACTTTGCAATGTGCGACTTTTACTTTTTCTCTTTCTTCCAAGAACTTTTGCTTAAAACAAACATCCCACACACACGCAAGGGTTAATTTTGAACGGGGAAAAAATGCCAAACCATCGCGAATCCAATCTAGAATCACATAGTTGAGGCCGCGAATAATCAGGTATATGTGATTGACTCTAAACTCTGTTCAGTGGGACCTGGCCCGATACACGCCCCTCAATCAGTCGCCAACAAAAGACAACAAATGAATAGAGACAATGAGAGAAGAATGCCAAGTAGGAAGAATCCATTTTATATAATTCATACATAAATGATAATAATAATAATAATGTCGGTGGATCTACAGCCGAGGAAAAAAATGAGCAGACAGACAGGGATCTGGCATAGTAAATTGTTCAGGGGAATTAGCAACGAGACACTCATAAAAAAACAGTGATCTGATCCAAAATGGAATTTAATGGAGAAAGTGGGAGCCATTATCTGGTATGCTAAACACTATTGTTTTTTTTTCTTGAAACGCCTGATGTATTTGCATGCTTATTATTACCATGTCTAGCTTAGTGAGTCTAGCATGAATAGCTCTGGATGGTGATGGGAAATGTTGGACGAAATAAATAAAAGGTGGAAAAGAGGCGTGGTTGATGGGGAAAAATTCTTCATACAAAACTCGGCGTATTGACCAATCAAACATCAATGTTTGAACTTAATTTTCCGCCTTTTAGCAGGTATAATTAAAGATTTCTTCCTCTCTATCTTTCTCGCTGTCGAATTTCTTATGCAATCACTCGTTTCATCTCCACCCCCTTGCCATTCACTCACAACAGTAGAAGAAGTACAAGAAGAAGAAGGAGAAGAAGAAGAAGAAGAAGAAGAAGAAGCAATAACATCATCATCAGAATATATAATAAATTAGACTCAGGGGGCTTTGTCTTTTGTGCAAGTGTGTCTATTTCCGCTGTGTGTATGTTCCATGGTTGTTGTCATAATGTTTTGTTGACTGTAGAATGCTAAAGAAGGAGATTTTTTTTTCAAAAAATAAAATAAAAAACCATTATTTATATGTCTGGAAAGCTAATGTGATGTTGTTATTGTCTGTGGCTGATGTTGTTGTTTTGTTTGGTTTGTTCGTTTTAAGGGCTCCAGAATCGGTTTTTTGTAGATCGTTTGAGGGCGACATAAGGAATCATTTTTATAATTCAAGAACAAAAAAAAATATGGTTGAATGTAAATTAATGGGCAATAAAATGTTGATAATTTTTCTTTTTTTTTCATTCGGTTTATTCCCAAAGCTGAAAGAAAAAGCTGGAGAGGAAACAAAATTGAATCGAAATTCTTTATTTAATAATCTCTCTCCGGCCCGTTCTTGCACAATGCTTGCACATTAATTCCATAAAAGAAGAATATGTGTTTTAGGGGCGCAAACAGCACCAGATAAGGTGCGATTCCTTGTTCAAGATGCTGGTGCTGTGCTAACTACACAAACAACAGCAGCAACAACAACAACAGGAACCTTTTTTGAAGGAATCTGTTTTACGTGACTGCAGAAGGTTGATATTGAATTCTGATGCTCTTAAATTGAAAATTTTTGAAAATAAACATTAGCCCATTCTATTCTTTTCGTTTTGGATGTGCGTGTGTAGCTGTTGTTTCCGTTGATTTCCCCTAGCTAAAGTTTTTTCAAATTTTTAATTTGAACAAAAAGAAAATCTGGCCATGTTCTTTCTGCTTGGCCCGGCTTGTAAGAATCCAAACACAAAATAATGTATGGTCCAACAATCTCATTGGCTGATGTTTATATCTCAAGAGAACATTCCAAGCGACCAACTCGGAAACATGTTTTCGTAATTGTTTTCCATTGAAAACAGTTCTCAAGAGAAACATATTTTTTTAAAAATAAAACAAAAATTGAAATTTCTGACCCTTAGGGTGTTTTTCAAAACGGATATTATAAGTTTCTTTTGATTCTTCCTCTGTTTGTCTATCTGTCTTTCAATCTGTCTTGGTCTTTTTGTCTGCTGGAGAAAAAGCTGTCTTGTAAGCCAAGTACTTTTATTCCTGGTTTTTTTTCCGGGCAACTTTCAATCCAAACATCCATGTCTTTGATTGGCTTTGCATACTTTCGCCAGGCTTGCGAATCATTTAGATTCAGATTAAATAATCGGCATGATATTACTCAATCAAATATGCTTTCGTTTATTATTTATACATATTTCATTCAATCGAATGATGTTCGGTTCGAATTTTGGCCTAGATCATCCCCGACAGCTTACGTAAGCATTTTAGCGTTATTTTCCATTTTACACTTTAACCCTTTTCTATTAATGGAATTAAGCCGCATATGCTTGATAGACGATTTGTGGTTGATAAGGGTTTTTTGCAAGGGTGCCCAACTTTTTTGGATTCGCCATCCTATCGATTTAACATCAATCATCATCGCTTTCATCCGGAACACTGCAAAAAGCTACAAGTCAAGCCAAGGTCACAAAGACAAATTGAATTAAGTTGATACCGCGCAAGAGAGGGAGAGAGAAAGAGAGTCCTCTGGTTTTAATATTAGGAAATAATTTAAAATATCAATTAGGGGAATCAATTGGAATATCCTGAAAGCGTTGATTGATTGATCGATTGATTGAAATCTGTATCATTTAATTTCTCAAACGAAAAAAAAGGATATCCAACCTTTCCGATGGATGCACGTGCATTGACCAAAGCCGAGGAGAAAATTCTTAGGAAAATACGCCGAAAAATCCGCAATAAACGGTCAGCACAAAGTTCCCGTCAAAGAAAAAAAGAATATCTAGAAGATTTGGAACGTCGTTTTGCGGAAACCACACAGATGGCCGACCATTATAAAACGGAATGTCTGCGACTGAGGAAAGAAAGAATCGACTATCTCAAAAGCTTTCATCAAATGATTATGGTAAGTTACCGGACCGGTTGCTGGCGCTGATTGATTTCATATTGTTTCCAACATTTATATTTTAGTCCAAAATCAATGAACAATATCAAAGTGACTCCAAGACAATCGAAAACACGATCAGCAATTTTAGCAATGATGTGAATGAGATCAATTGAAATGAGATGGGCTTTCGGGAACTTTGCGGAAAATGTGCCACCCAAAATTTGTCCAAATTCTAAACAGCGTGAACAGAATTTATTTTTGTCTTAATTTCATCAACATTTTCATGGTTATCAGAACCAAGAAATTTTTTGAAAAAATAATTCTGTTTCCGTTTATTGTCGGTCGACTATCACATACTCCCCACCACCCCACCTCCTCCCTCTCTCTCTCTCTTTCTCTCTTTAAGTAATTGAATACCGGGAGAATTCCAGAAATCGCCAGCATTATGATTCTTGTTTTATTATCATCATGACTGAGATCTCCATCATTTTTCCGGGCCCATTTTTACCGGACGAAACTCACGCACATACACACACACACACACACACACACACACGCACACACCATGCATTTGATGTGTGTGTTTGGGATTCTTCAAATTTCGGACCAAATTCAGAATGATCATCATCAATATCATCCAAGAACAATTGCATTTATATTATCACTTAATCTTTTTCCCTCTCTTACCTATTTGATTCCTGTTCAAATCGTAATTCTTACGCCCCTGAACAAAATCTAATTCATAATGGTCGGGAATGATCGTTGGACCATGTTTCAGATTATCATTATCATCATAATTCTCTTTCTCTCTCAACAATTATCATATCTTCTCCAAATTTAATCTTAAACATGTTTTTCCTTCTTCGTTTTCTCCATTTAATTTTCTGTTTTTTGTTCGTGCTTCGGGCTCCTCGTTTTCCTGGGCGAATATTCTCTTCTTTTCGTGTTTATCATTCTGGTTATATAAATATAAAATATTTATCAACATCAATTTCAATTCACACACACCCACACACACATGATCCATGAATACGTTTAAGGGAACAAACATTTCAAAGCAGCACGTGTACTATTCTTGCAGAATTGTTATGTCGAAGAGTTTTTGTTTGTTGTTTTTTCTTTTTCTTATTATTGTTCCAGTTATTGTTGTTGTTGAAGAAGCCAATTGTTTCATTGCAATCAAGAGAATGAAACACACAGAAGCACACACACGAACACAAACACATGTTGACACACCCAAACATATACACCGCTAGCGGAACTAAGAATGAAACGGATCCCATCGAATGTTAAAGAATCGATGTTTTCAAACGAGAAACCACTGAAATTTTTGATTTTGATTGACACAAAAAAAGAAATCAACAATCTTTTCTGTTTGTTTGTTGGATGTTTTTTTTTATTCCAAATTAGATTGATTACTATTATAATATTTAGAATTCATTTCAAAAAAATAAGATATCATCTAGAGTATAAAATTTGAAGACAAAATAAAGATTTACAAAACGAAATTAACTCGAATCACATAATAAAATTGATAATATTTTTGGAAGAATGATTTTTTGAATTTAAAGCGATGCTTCCATCTATCGGGACAAATGGTCAGCGAATGAATTCAAATCTTCATGTAAATTTTTCTTAAGTTCAGGGCTATACTGTACAGCGATATTTATATTATTTTCGATCGATCTATCTAAAACCGTATTTAAAGACGATGATGTTTCGGAAACTATCGTCGAGTTCGGAGAGGCAGTAAGTTCAGATTCACAGCCAGTTGTGGGAAAAACATAATTATCATAGCTTTCTTCATGGTTTTTCCGTTTTTTTTCTGGTGAAATTGTGATACTTGGTTCATCTAACACCGATGTTGCTGATTGTGGCGATAATGGTAATGGTTCTGATGGATTTGACGTTTCGAATTTTTCATCACTTTGATCTTGTTCTTCTTCCTTGCCCGGAGATGGCGATGACAAAGGTGAAGATGGAGGAGTTTTCATTTTAGCCGTTTCAAAATAATCACTTATTGTTAAATCTTCATGGGCCAACATCACATCGAATTGATCGACTTCTTCATCGGCATCATCTAAATCATCACCTAAAATCGAACTTTTGACTGGATCGGAATTCGCATCACTAATGGGACCAGGTTTATCATCATCAAACACAGAAACATTCTGCCGAAATACAATATTATCATAAGTTAAAACCTCTTCGGCAAATTCTTTGTCCCATTCAGATGAATTATTTGTTTCGAAACCAAATATATATCTGATTCCCATTTTTTGGTTTAAGGCACGTAATAGTGTTTGAGCTCGACGGGTTATTTTTTCTTGATCGAACACATTTATCCTGCCATGTATTGGCATTTTAGGATCGATCGGATCGCAGATACCGCTTGAATATGGTAAGAAAAGTCCTGAGGATAGTAATTGTAGAATACGTTTGAATGCAATATGTATGGGAAGTGGATCACCATTTCTTGTATGTAATATGGAATAATGGCTTAAAACTATCACCATCCATGGAGAGATGAGGGCGAATTCCTGAAATCGATTACATAAATCTTTAATAATTCTTATCAAATTTTTAATATCGTTCATGACCAATGCGGGCAATATTTCAGCTTGATGTTCGAACCATTTTAAATGTGATACAGAATTTAAATGCCAAATGGCTAATTTTTTCGGAATGTGAATGTTTTTGTCCATTTTATCAAAATTCATTAGATTGGTTGCAATTAATAACTTGATACGATCTTTTTTAGAAGTTTCCGTTATCTCTAGATGCGCTTCACAAACATTTATCTGGAAATCATTGATTGGTTCGATACGTTGAAATTCTTCCAGTAATTTATTTGCCAACGCCGCCAATGATGCTTTGGCCGGTAATGTTTGCAATACTACCAAAACATCAACGGTACGGCTCCCTTTCATCACCGTACCGAGCCTGGCAGATCCAACAATGCAAAAGTTCTCAATTTTCTACAGTGAAATTTACAATTAAATAAAAGAAATTAACAATGGTCTCCATATCATCATAAATAATAAATAATATTACACAAGAATCGATTTGTTCTGGATTTAGCCTTAGGCGATCCAAAACAACCATCAACTTCGATGCTGTGTACGTCAAATCGGCCAATTCTCCTGGCGTTGGAACTAAAGATTTTAAACGCTCGTTGATTGCCTAGAATAAATGATCAATTTTAGTTACAATTTTATTTATTTGCCATGAAAAAACATACCGTTTCAAGCTGTTTATCGAAAACTGATACATTTTTAGCCGGTTTAAAAAAACTTCCAACCAAAAATGGATCAAACGTGGGCGTTATAATAGAATATGGAATTTTAACACGCGTGTTAGACCAATTTTGATGAATTTGTTTCGATGATGTATCATTTTGAGCAGATATTTGATTTTGATGGTTCGATTCCATTGAATATTCACCCACAAACATAAGATTCATACAAAATTCAAGAATAAGCAGATCAAAGATGCAAATTTTCCGTAATATCCCATGAACTTTTCTTTGGCTCGGTATGTGAATTTTGGTTTGTCTGGCATGACAAACAATCACAATGTGGGCAATGGACAAAGAAAATTGAATATCAAATTGCTCCATAACAGTGGGAATCTGACCATTATAAATTTCAATATTTTCGCAACAACAATTCAGTTGTTTGGTATGGATCATATTTCGACTGAATTCTTGACCCATGTTTGATGATGTTTATAATTAAAATTGCTTAATCCGATAATGATTGGCCGATCATTCTAAGCCCTTTCCGCAAAAACCATAACCAGTTTCAATGCTTAAATCATTCCTATCACATTTCCTGGATCATATTTTTGATTCAATATTTTCCATTTTTCCCAAATATTACAGAATTTAGAATGGAATTTTGATTTGCTCATGATTAAACGATATGATCTTTCATTCGGAATTCGGATCGAAATTTCGGGCCATCCATAAAACTCATGTGAGTTTGTTTACAGACAAAAACATTCCTTAAGCAGCTGGAACCAGCTTGTCGTTGCAAACCAGTATTGTTGTGTTGTTGCTGAGTGAGTGCATAGCCCAACGGTAGCTTGTAAATTATGCAGCATGGTTTTTTCGCTGTTATGGAGAGGTAAAGCCATCTAGTGACGGAAAAAGCAAATAAAAAAATAATTAGCTGTCAAATTCGTTTTAAAATTTGGAATGTTTTTCAAACCCTTTTGTGGTGGCCATTTTTTTGATGGATTTGTTCCATAAAATTTTTATGATAAGCTTGATCTAAAAAAACATGAAAAAATAATCTATATTAGAGAATGTGATTAGGCGCTTTTTAAAAAATGTTCGTTTTTCTCGTAAGATGATTGCGATAAGAATTACGAAAATTCATTGATTAATTTTCAATGGGAATTTCCTCGATTAAAAAACGATTATCCTCATTATTATTGGCGTTTGATTGCATATTAGGTTTTTCTAAATTATTCGTTTCTCTTCTTTTTCGTTTGATTGCACACAAAATTGTTTCCTCTTATTTTTTCGAACATATTTTTACTGGAATGACATACTTTTCCCGCACACCGAAACCAATCGAATCGCCCGGTCGGACAAATTTTCAAACCTTTTGACAAGACAATTGGCAACAAATGCATTTTCTCTCAACTGGGGTATTTCCCTCTTGTTCAAGTATTCGACGACGACAACGACAACGAATAGCCTCAAACAAGTTTTTTTGCAGTCAGTCTTCCATTTTCATACTGCAGAGTGTAGACGCTACAAGTGCGTTCGCACACAATTATTGTTCAAAAAGCAGACAATAGAAAAAAAGGTAGAACACCAACCGATACCAAGACGGATGAATGGATGGATGTATGAGCGAGTACACTTAACACATTTGAGAAAAATCCACGAAGATCGTAACTGCTCTTTCCATATATTCAGTGGAAAAAATTTTCCAGTCAAAGCCCAATAGTGTGTGCAGATAAGGTTTTTTCGTTGCTTTTGGTGCTTAGTCAATAATTTGCTGATATTTGTTTGACCGATTTGTCCATCTTCATCATCATCTAAAGCGATATAAGTGGATTAGATGAGAGATAAAAAAACTCTTTCGTTTTTGTATCATGTTGACCAGTCTTCTTAATATTTGATGTTAAATTTTTTTAACGCAATCAGTTATTGTGTGTTGCGATTGTTCAAAACTTGTTTTGTATTTTGTTTGGATTTCATTCTCATTGTTCTTTACTTCCTTCCATCCATTCATCATCGCATCTGTCGCTTACTGTATTCTTATCTTCTTTCTTTTCTTCCTTTAAAATCGTTAAAGACAAGACTTCAAGTGTTGCAGCCAGTTTGTTCCTTCTTCAAAAACTTCACGTAGATAGAAAACATAAATTGCTTGACAAACGCTGCTGTCATTTCAATGGACAATCATTTGTTGAACACAACACAAGCATCCACCACAAGACCGAAACGAAGCAAGCTCTATATTTATTATTCGACCATGGGTTACCTGTTCCAGATTGTTCGCGATATAGATCCAAAACTTCGTATCATGGTCGATACCTTTACATTGATCGGTTTCATCTATACATCTCGTTTGGCTTGGTATTTTTTGATCAGCACTTTGCAAGGTTTCAAGACACATGTTTGGTCCAGATTGTTCAAGATTGATTTTAAGAAAAAATATGGCCATTGGGCAGTAATCACTGGTGCTACCGACGGAATTGGATTGGAATATGCTCGACAATTTGCTTCAAAAGGTTTGAACATAATATTGGTCGGAAGGAACGAAGATAAGTTGGAAAGAGTTCAAACAGAACTATTGGAAACCAACAATAATGGCGATCGTAGCGAGAAAATCCAAGTTTTGAGTGTTAAAGCAGATCTGAACTCGGACGATAAAGACCTATATTCACGTATCATGAAAGAAATTGATCCGCAACATCGTGACATCGGAATCTTGGTGAATAATGCTGGCGTTATGTTTGATTCGCCGAATGCTTTTCTGGATCAACCAGAATCAAAATTGTGGCAACATGTCCATGTAAATATGTTGGCAGTTATAATGATGACCAGAATAATATTACCGTCTATGGTGAAAAAGAGACGTGGATTGATCATCAATATAAGCTCGGTTGCTGGCTATCAACCATTACCGTTGATGGGTGTTTATTCTGCATCAAAGGTAAATTGAAATGTATTTTAAAGTTAAACACATCGATACAAAACACATTTAAATCATTGAATTTACCTTGAATATGTTAATTTTTTTGCCATAGGTTTTCGTCGAATGGTTTTCGAAGAGTTTGGAAATCGAATATAGGCGATATAATATCGAAATTCAAACACTGATACCGAACTATATTGGAACAAAAATGACCGATTTCTCTTCGATGTTACAAAAACGTTCTCTTATGTATCCATCTGCTGAAACATTTACCAAGAATGCTGTTGCAACTATAGGACGTAGCCGTTTTACTTCTGGTTATTGGTTCCATGATTTGGCACATTTTTTCACTAAACTGACCGTACCTGATTGGGCTTATCGTACTATTTCTTATTATTTTCTTAAAAACATTGCCGATAATGGTGGCAAAAAAGTTTAACAACTTGATGTTGAACAACAATCATGAAATTCTTTATATTTCAATTTAATTATCTGAGATCTGAGAGTTCAAAATAAATTCGATTGTTTTCAACCTGGCTCTACGTTTTGAGCAATATTTATGTCTAATTTTCACTCTAAAACAGTCCTAACGAATTCTAACCTCGAAATTTTAGCGATTTTTTTGATAACTAAATAAAATAAAACATCATGTCATTAAAATTAGGCTTTGCTCGGAAACTAAACGATGTATACAATAGATAGAAAACATCACGAAAAACATGGACCACGTGCCACAACCTTGTTATAAAATCCAATATAAATATATAAAAACATACCATTTCGATTTTGGAAATAAAATCACAAATTTGTCATAGAAACACATCACAAAACCATGATCAACATTAGCTGGACATTACAAATTGAATCTGTATCATTTTTGGCGAGGCTTCATCTAACACTAATAGTAATTTAACAAAAACACATTTTCTGAAAAATTGAGGATATAGCAACGCGAGCGAGCTAACAAAATGGTGGAATAAGTATAACCGATGACTCTCTTCTTCTCGTTAACAAAGGAAAAAAAGGCAGCGCTGCTTCTGCATTGGCAACCAAACAAAAGTGGGCCGTCCACAAGAGTCAACTCACTGTGTGCAACACTATACTCACATATCACAGTAAAGTGTTGTTCTACCACAACGCGCGAATCGTAATCTGGTGTGGTGGGTTTTGGTTTCGGCAAATTTGCTAGCCACATGTAATGGAAATTTACTGGGAATTTTCTCTAGGACCTTTTTACGGTCAAATTTAGCTATTGACTTAGATTTTGAAAACAATGTTTAAATACTGGAATTAATTTGCAAAAATTTGGCCACAAACAAAAGCGATAAAAACCCGAATGAACAGCTACGAATTGCTAGGGTTTTTATTATCTCAAAAAAACGTTTATTTTTTAGGCGAAATAAAGATCAAGATCTAATCTGTAATCAAAATAAGAACCAAATTCAAGTTGTCACAAAACACTGTAGTCTATGTTAGGATATTGTCGACAGAAGACATAAAAGATTAAAGATTGTACTCAAATATGTTTATTTTTTTAAAAATTTTTATGTGTAATGGTCAAACTTACTGTAAATGTAGAGTCTTAAACTAATGTTCGAAGTTTAATTAATTTAAGATAATTATCCATCAATGTATCACTGGCGAATATATCTGTGACATCCATCCGGATACCAGCGATTTTCACTCGAACCTCATCATCTTGATTAATGACCATTTCATCATCTTTGGTTTTGCAACATGGTGGATTAGCGTTGGCATCGAATTCCATGTTTTCCGGATGGGAATGTTTTGAGATTAAACAAGACAATGGACCGATTTCGGTGAGTATTCTAATCTTGTTGATCTGAGTTGCGACGGCGTCCAAAACTTCGCCTTTGAAAGGCCGAAAAACGATGGCTTTATATTTGATTGGATAGTTGAAGAATCCGATACCGGATTGAATAACGCCATCACCGATGCTATCAATCTAATGTAAAGATGAACATACATTCCAACACAATCGTGGTGACAGCGATCACGAAACCATAATTCTCACATGTGCCATCCACATCTTTTAACAACTTCTTCTAAAATCCATCTTCTGAAGATCCAAAATCTTCTTTTAAAATCCAAAATATTCGGGCCAAAATATCCATGATGCAGCTGGACTTCGTGTTCGAGTTGGATATGATAAAACATGGTTCTTCGGATGGTTGGCCCATAACGATGACTTAAAAAGAACGCTTTTATATATCCGAAATGATAAGTGGTGGTAGTTTCATTATCAAAATGCTCAATGCTAATACATTAGATTGGTGCGATAAGCACAATTATAGATATGATTTGTTCATGACATACAACGTTTTTGACCAAACGTTTATAAACAAAATTCTCCTTTACTCCTGGCTTGTGTTTGGTGACGGGGTGTATATATAGGCCCGACCCAAACGTGTTATGGGCATTGTTCGCTTCCACTACATATAGAATCCATATTGGGGCCTGATGATTGGAAAAAAATCCACATAATATAGAGTTCCAAAGACATCCAAAAAACTGCAGAATTCACATACCTTGGCTTGGCCACCATGAATTTTATATCGAATAAAAATGTATTTGTTTCCGATCAACAACGGTATATTTTTTGGTTAGCAACAAAAAAATTGTTACTAAATGACCATTTGTTCTAGGCCATCACAGAACGTTGGCAATCTGTCAATTCTTCTGGTGTTGGAATCAAATGATCGATATTGTCCCGGTTGGAATCAGCGCCAAGCCATCACCGAACGTTCAGAATCTTTGATTTTAACGTTCTGATGATACTGTTGTCTTGATCAAATTTTGGTGGAAAATGTATTCAACCAGAAAATCAAGTGTTACATCGCACTTCCTAAATTCACCTATGATCAATAGTACCGTGAAGTGGACGAAGATTTTCGATTGATTCTGATTGATTCCAAGGTAGCGAAATTCAATGTTCGTAATCATGAAGCATGGTTAGAAGCATATCAAATAAAATCAGATTGTCTTCTGCTGTCTTGAAAATAATATACTCAAAAAACTAAATTGATCCGGCCGTTGTGGATTGATTCAGAGGTCTTGTTAAGTTACATTGTGCATCAATGATTCTCATCTGATCTGGTTAGCATGATGCCTCAAGTTTAACATGCGGTTTATTGAGTGGCCACCTAAAAACTGGCACAATGTATCGTTGCAATATCTGTTTTGTTGGATCAGGCCGACACGGTGATGCAAAGAAAGCCGGGCCATTGATGTCAAAAACATTACCGGCTATTATCGCTGATCCAGGAAAAAATCTTGCACTTCTTTGAACAACTGTAATATATTTTGATACACGCTTGCCTTAACCATTTTACCAATAAAGACACGTTAGACCTCGCCCGATCGTTACTATTGATTTTTTGCTGATTTAAATTTGATTCTTTTTGATCGATGTTTTATTGAAAGTTAAGTTTCGACGTTCCACGTAAGATTTCTGCAAAGTCCAGAAATTGCTGGCTTTGCTGGCCATGCTTTCTTTGTCCTTTTGATATTAAAAAATTCTTCTTTCACGTAGGACTAGGAGTTTGGGCTTGTTTGATGTACATTTTCACCGATTTGTAATTCGATTATTTTTCATCACAAGTAATTCAGGATCGAATAGTGAATATAGGTTCGTGGCGTGTCTTTTTTCAAATGATTCGGCCAACGGGTGAGAGATCGGACCAAGTATTTTGGGTTCAAATACTGCCAGTATTTGCCGGTAATTTTTGTGCTTAAAGTACCCAGGCCTTGCAGATGTATATTAAGATGGACCCATTCTATCATTGCTAATGAAAATGTGAAAACACACGTTAGATAGCGTTACATTTTAACAAGACAATTGATACTTAGCGTGGTTTTTTCATCAACATCTTCAAAGTTTACCATGACAGTGGCAACAGAATATTATCCAGATTTTGAAGGTGTTAAACAGTATATGTTGCCGAGATATGATTACTTCATAATCATGAGCAAAGTTTCTGAATTTTTTATATTTGTAACACAATCCAATCATTCGTCAACTGATCAGATCATTATTAAGGAGCATAACAGGCAAAAGATCCGTTGTTCTTTTCGGCCGAAATTCCACGTTGTATACGTCCTGTGGTGTGAAAAAGAGAGAAGGTTAGAACTTTGGATGAGGACGGAATATTAAGACGTTGTATTTGTTCCACACGTCGTATAGGGAAAGGGAAACAAACGTTGAAACAGTTGATAAATCAATGATAAGAAAATCCTGGCATGATCGTTTGCGAAACAGCGTGCTAGATGACCAAACGGTGGCAGCACCAAATCCCACGCTTACATTACTTACAATAGTGAGCATGCGTGCGCTCAAAACGAACCTGATTTGTTATAGGCCGAACGAACGAGCGAGCCGAGCAAGCCGAGCGCTCAGCATTTTCAACGCTTCTATTGATATGCCACCATCCTCGCTCTGCCACTACTCGCGTATACATTCAGGTGCAGCACAAAAACAGCGCGAAAATTCAGCGTTATTCGCTGTATTGGCTGCAGTTTTTATCCGATTTATTTCTTTCAAAAAGAAAAAATTGAACATTACTCGCTTGTTTCTTTTAGAACATATTCGATTGTCCATGAATATTGTCCAAAATGGTTCATGACCATTAAAAACTGCTTGAGCACGCCGACATTAGCGTTTTAGTTATTTTGGGCCTGGACTGAACGGAACAACCATCGCTTTATTTTTCTATAAAGCTTATTATCAATCGTTTTTGTTCGAATTGAAGAAAAAACAGAATTAAATTTGATTTGATTTAAATTTGTGTCTCTCGTTTTCACGGAAGATCTTTCTTTAAATCATCACCATCATCATCAATCAACATCATCAAATCATTTGTTTTCGATTTCTTGGCGATCATCAACCAAGTGTTTTCGGGGGACAATACCACAATCAACATATTAGGTAAGACATGTGTTTTCCAATGCATTTTTTAAATCTGATATTTGTCTCAACATTGCCGAGAGCAGCGAAAATGTTGCAGAATCCTACCATAAGTTCAACTTGCCACGATAATGATGATGAATCTAAATCGAACATAGTGTATGCTGATTTTAAACCAATACAAACATCACCGACGATATCAATCAACGTCAACAAACGGCAGATTTGTACCGAAGAAGATGCTGGATATCAATATAAGATTGGTTCACCAAAATTACAAAAACTTTGCGATATCGCCAACCAGGCCCGTTTTGTTTCGAATTCAGTAAAAATTAACGACAGCTCTGATGGAGAGATTCCAAGCCATTTCGATACCGGTGTCAAATCATCTGCATCAACGGTGATGGTGGGTCCAAATCAAAAACCTCCCAGACGAAAACCATTTTCCATAGGATGCGGTGAGGTTTGTGCTTTATCAAGAACTGATAAAACAATTAACAATAATGTGGACAAATTGAACATGCCGGTGATTGAAAGCAAAAACATTAGAGAAATATCAACTACTTGTTTCACTACTAGTAACACTGGTGATATAGATCCTGTTGTGCCAATATTGGCCGATGATTCCGATTATCAAGAACAATATGATTTTATCGAAAAATTGATGGAAAGAATTCATCAAGAACAACGACAACAAACGCACAATATTTGTAATAATGATTCAAGGATGGTGTTCGATATTTCTTCCACGAGCTCCTTTCCATCAGAATCGTCGTTCTCACCAAACATCACAATCAATACTGATTCACAATCGATGGACAATAGATCATCCATGCAATCGGTGACAGGGTATCAAGATCGAAATTATCAAGAAGCTCGTTATAAAACAGAATTATGTTTGCATTTTCGCGAACGTAATAGTTGTCCGCACGGTAATCGTTGTTTGTTTGCTCATGGTTTGGAAGAATTACGCCCGTATCGTGGCCGCCATCCAAAACACAAGACACAAAATTGTAGAGCATTCCATGAAGATGGCTACTGTAATTATGGTTATCGTTGTTCCTATATTCATTCAGAATCTCCACGAACCATTGCCTATATAAAAAAATTGAATCGTAAAGCACAAGCAATCAAACGTACTCGTATCTTTAAGATGAACAAACAAATGAAAAAAAATGATCGCCAGCAAGTCATCAACAACAACAATAATAATGATCATTCAAATGATCAGAATTATGATTTTCAAAATCAAAACATAAATGTTATATATCAACCATCAACATCGAACAATAATAGCAACAACTATAATAATTTTGATAATATCGAACAGGAATTGCAAGAAACAATCACGTTGAGATTTAAAAGCTATTTGCAAGAACGTAAACATCAGCACCAGCGAGTCAATTATCAATAATGATCTTATCGATTCTGGTGGTTTGTTAAATTTTGCCGAAAACAATGATGAAGAAACCATTTTAAATTTATTATGTTCGAAAAAGTATCATTTTGATATAGTGTTTGTCCATTGATACTGATTTAGTTTCAAGCTTTTTGAATCGTTCCACAGAAGTTGTTAATCTATATAATCAATCTATTATTGTTCACATTCGATGATTGTGCTGAGGAATCTTTTTTTTAATCTACTGGCAAACCATACAAAAGCACAAAATGGAATATGAATTTCCATTTTTTTAAACTATTTTCCTTTACAGAAAAAATATTCCAAAAGACTGATGAATCGTGCTTACAAGATTAATATTCAAAATTGGTTTTAATATGGTTTGTTTTTACCCTAACTTATCTCCAAATGAACAACATTACACAGGTGAAAAAATTCTATTAATTGTTGGCTCTTAATGTGATATTTACAATAAAATTATGAAAATTACCAATCATTTTTAAAACAAACCGATTGCCCTTTATTTTTCAGTTGATTATTCTTTCTTCTGGACAGATGGCGTTGAATGGTGTTATTGTGATGCCAATTCCTTTATCTACATTTGCAGTATCAAATCCGTCACGAAAAATATTCCCACCAGAGCAGCCCTATGTTGATTTAAGCCCAGTAAAGATTGTAAAAGATGAATTTTGGTGACGATTTTTTAGAGTTCGCCGATGATACCGATCTACACCATCGTGGATTTAAGGAAGTTTTTGTCCAACATCATCACCATCATCATTCAGTAAATCATTTTGCATCATATCCATCATCCTATTACACTTTGAATTCATTGTGTTCCAAACCGAATTTCCTCCGTGGTAAGATGATTCCAATGATTTGTCGAAAAAACTGATCGCAATGATTTTCCCGGGGGATGTTTCCTTATAGAATTCACCGATGTCCGGCAAACCGAAGAAGGATTGATTGGCTTGTTGGCTGATTTCCACCAGAACAAGCTGCGCGCATTCGGTAATACGATACTAAAATTTTTGTAACGAAATAATGATTATTTGGTCTATTTATAGGCGAGAATATAACATTTGAAAACATGATTAAAGTTCGTGAGCAGCAAGAAAACCTAGCACGTTTACACTTTGAATTGAATTGCCAACAATCCAAGTGAGTTCGTTTTGAAATTGTACTATCCGAATTTGAATTTGAATTGTTTCATTTCCGGTTCCCCTAGCGAGCAACAATCACCGACTGCTCCAAGCCCGACCAACAGTGATCATTCATCAACCAATAGCAGTGGAAACCGAAGCTATGGTTCCAATAAAAGTAACGAACAACAGCAACAGCGGCCATCATTCCGCAACAAAAAACATCAACCAGATGATGGTGAACCAATGATGATGAGCAAACCATTTTCCAAAAGCAATATGATCAAGTTGATTCAAAATGTAATTCCAAAGGATCGAAAAATCAAAACCATTTTCATCACAACCAATCTAATATGTTTTTTTTATTCCTGTTTAAACCCTTTCGGTTACTGAATATGCTACAAAACACAAAACAGTTGCAGAATCTTTGCAAATCAATGTAAGAATTTCAATTCCGTTTCAATCATGCCCTTTTCTCATGTAAAGTATCAATTTTTATTAACCTTTCACCTTTGACTAGTGAACTTTTGCAATTGAAAAACTGTCCAAACGAATAATCTGGATCCATACTATTGGGAAAATAGTTGTGGTACAACTCTGATATAGGATAAGTAACCGTAACGGTGAAGATTTCAGGTATTACAGCAAGCTACCTCTGACCTTTTAAAACAGAAAAATTCGAATTGTGCAAATTGTTTATTAATATTAGGTGGAGAATTTCAGACAAAATAAAACTATGAAACTATAATCATAACCAAATACATAATAATCTTCATTTTCAACATAACCGGACATAATTGCCAACGAAAAATGATATAGCTGGGTGTGATTGTGTATTATCCTATAAACTGGTGTGCCAGTGTGGGTCAAAATCAAGAGGTGCACAGACATTATTCGCAACCGGGAATTAATTATGCTTGAAGTAGTGAAATAAGAAAAAGAAACAAAAAAATTAGCTCGCTCTGATTACTTTTCCGGAAACCATCATCAATTTTTATTCCGAATCGATTCGACATAATCTTTTAGGCCACCGGGTCTTCGTTTCTTCGGTTTGATTTCATTCTTTTTCATCATATTTCTCACCATAGATTTAGCGCTCATTATGCTGATGTTTCGAAAGTAAAAACAACATTAGCGAAAATAATCTTCACCGGAAATGTGACAAATCAAACCTTTGTTTCAAAGATCGATGTAGTTCTCTGTTGAAGATCAATTTGAAATCATTGGTAAACTGTATCCAATGTCCGAAAAATTCTTTTGCCCATTCAACTTCGTCTTGAGTTTTTGGTTTATAGACAAAAAATTTCATCGTTTCACGGAATCTAGATTCAACCGCAAAAAATTAAACCGACTCGTATTTAAAAAAAATACGATTTTATCTACTAACACTTTACGACATTCTTTCAAGTTTTCCTCTTGTTCGATCATCCTTTGCTGAGCTCTTTCAATTTTGTCTTTGAACAATCTGACATGTTCTAAACAAGATGAATCGTTCGATAATGGTTGATCGTCGCGATCCATAACCGACGAGACAAGGTTTTCAGTTTTCTTGATCATTTTGGACAATTCACATAGTTCTTCTTCGATCTGGCCAAACACAACTAATGAACATTTTTCGATGTCAGCAGGCTCAACCAACGGGAATCCAACCTTATCGATCGAATCCACATTGGAAAGATATTTTTTGATGTACATTTTCACCACAAATTCCAAAAGATTAATCCCACTATCTTTGCCTTTAACATCTTTCAGTTTGTTCAAAATTTCCAAACCAAACCCGTCTGCTTGGCCACGGTCACGGTTGCCACCGTTCATGTAGTTGCCTGAAATGCAAACCCGACAGCTTGTTAGAACGAAACCCTATATTGAACGTGATAGCCACGCATAGCATGACATGAACACCTACCCAAAGTAAGAATAATGGAGAAAATGTTTTGGATCTCAATTTTGGATGTCAACGAGCCACATGTTGATTTGAATGTTAACAATGTATTCTCAATATTATCCAGCAGATCAGTGAATCGATTCTCATACATAATACAGGTTACACGGTCATTGAATTGTGGTATACAAGATAGATCATATAAAAATTTTTCCGCTTTACCCAATGGTGCATTAGAGCTTTGATCCAAATAACGTTGGATCAATCGAATCTCTTCCTGTGTGGCTGCCACCTCATGAATTTGTTGCAATTTATCGGAACCGATAGCTAAAATATCAAAGTTTAACAGTGCTTGTTCAATAGTGGATATATCCAATTTCAACGATGTGATCAAAATGCCGACATTATGTGCACGTTTTTGTTCCAACAGTTGTACCGGTTCCATACGTTTCTTATTACAGCTAGTTTTAGAATCAACCGATGTTGACTTCAAACCACAATCATCTTTGTTAATTTTTGAAGCTTTTTTCAGATTGCCAGTAGTGCTTTTACGTGAGAACGTCTCTAAGAATTCCGGACATATAACATCATCTTTTTCCTCTAATTTTTCCCAAAAACTAACTACAGCCATTGTGGAAGTTGGTTCCACTGTTGGTTCAACTGCTGTTACCATATTTGCTTGTTCGGAATCAGCAACAGGAACCATTTTTGGTTTGACCGGCATTTGTATCCTCTGCCAAAACAAAGGCTTCATTGGCTGTGTTGGATGAACCACTGGTTTCCTACATGTTGAATATAGGGCATTCCAGCCCCCATTTGGAGGTGGAGGTAATGCTTGTGGTCCAAACGGTGGCGGAGGTGGCGGCGGAACAGTTCCGGCCATCATTGGAGGAGGTGGCGGTGGTGGAGGAATGTTGCCTGCCATCAGTGGAGGAGGTGGCGGTGGTGGAGGAATGTTGCCGGCCATCATTGGAGGCGGTGGTGGTGGCGGAGGAAAAGGAATTTTGCATGCCACCATTGGTGGTGGCGGCGGTGGTGGTGGAGGTATAGGAAGTGATTCTGTCTTAGATTCTATTTCTTCAGGAACGGATTTTGTTTCAGTACCCTGATTCGAATCGGGGTTGTTTATCACAATTTTTTCTTTGCCTGTCTCTGCGACATCGTATTTAATTTCGGTCGGGTGCGCAGATTCACATTGCACTGAAACGTCGACTGTATCACGGGATTTTTTCTGAAGAATTTCCTCTCGCTTATAGTTCATCGGAGAATCCGAACCGGTGGCAATAGTTTTAACATTGATCTTAACTGGGGCCACCGTTCCTGAATCGGTTTGCGTACAGCGAGACATTTGAACACGATTTTGATCGGTTTGAATTTTCTTATCTTCTTGTTTGATTGATAACATAATTTGAGATTTTGATGCAATTTCATCATTTTGTGCTTTACATTTAACATAATTCAACTCTTTGCGCAATAATTGAATATCCTCCTTCATTCTGCGACGATTCTCATCAAATTCTCTAACCGTTTCTTCAAATTGTTCTTCGTAATATTTTCGTATGATCATACTTTGTTGTTGAAGCTCTGCTTTACTGTACTTGACATCCGCTTTTATAGGTAGATATGGTTCAGGAGGCCATCTCATCGGACCATTGCTATTCGTTTCGGAAATTGTTTTCAGACTACTTTGACTTTGGCTATTTGAATTATTATTACTGTTGCTGCCACCATTCAGACTGATCGAATCTTTCCGTTGATTTGGTTTGGAATGTACTTTCCACTCGTAATAACGATCCGTCTGCAGGAAAAATCGAAAACAAAAATCAACCAACTTCAAAATGAACAAATTAAAATACAAACTTTGAAAATTTTTTCTTGGCGTTCCAAATCTTGAAACTTATCATTTAACGAGGTCCAACGAATAACATCATTGACCAGAAGAAAATTACATATTTCAATCGAAATATAGCGCTGTAAATCACGTATGTTCAATTCAAATTGTTCATTCTCATTCAACTTGACCATAATTTGATTATAATTTTTGATCAAATCATCAAAATACGATGATAGCGATTTATAGAACCAATTCAACAAAATCGAACCTGACAATTTTCCGCCCCCGAAAAAAAGCTATAGTTCAATTTCGTCCTGCGAATCATGGAACCTACCTTCAAACATTTCGAAACGTTTCAAATCAAATTTACATCCATCCAGCAGACTTTTGAATGTGATCCGTTGCTGAGGTGAATTTGATTGCTGTTGATTGTTGCAACCACTACCACCTCCACCGTTAAAAGAATTGATTGCCGTGGTCGACTGGCTAGTATCATTGGCGGACATTGAATTTCGTACAATACCCAACGATGATGCCGTTATGGAGGCCACTTTACGCAGAACGTTTCCATCCGGACATGATATAGAACGATCAATAGAATCATGTCCAGAATTGGTTTCTTGCTGAGTTTGTTGCCGCTGTTGTAGCAATAGGCGATCATTGTTGAAAATGTTTACTGCACCGGATTTAGCGCCGAAATCATCCATATTGAACACCGGGCTGGTGACTTCAGGCACGACCACTTTCCTATATTGTTGCGCATTGAACGGTGCGATAGGTAAAACGCCAGGGTTGGCCACGATCGCCATACTGGATCCACTGGCAACGCCACTTGATTGACCACCGAACTCAGCCGACAATGCTGAAATCATAAGACTTTCCGGTCTGGTTCTTTGCATTTTCGATGTGCTATCAGCTTTTTGATGGCTATTTTCATCTGTTTTGTTCAATTTCAAATCCAACAAGCATTCATCCTATAATTAGGGGAATCAAGAAGAAAATTAGCAAATCTTTTAAAAAAGAAAAAAAACATATTTTCTAGGTAATTTTATAGCAAACCAAACGTTAAAAAAATTAACATATCCAGAACGAAAAAAAACTTTCAGTTGCAGAAACGAAACAAAAAAAAACGAAAATAAGAGGACTATTATTACCAAAAAATCAAACAATTTTCGGTACGTTTTTGGTTTAATCTTGGCAATCACTGGTCATGCACTGATTATTCTTGCCATTGTCTTACTTGTTTTATACTTGCATGGCCGTCATCACCAATAGGGCGATTCTTATCAATCATTGAATTTGAATGGCTTGCGTTAAGTTCAACATGTATCTCTTCCAACAAACCTCCTCCAGTAATTGTTGAACTATTATCAAGATTGAGATATTCCGGATTCAACAATATTGGATATGTTTCATTTTCTGGAGATGTTAAACGTGAACGTGCATCATGATAGATTGATGTTGATCTCAAAGAATGATCATCACCGAAATCCAATTTTTTCATCGATGTTTTTGTGGGAGAAGATTGTAACAAATACACAGAGCTTGGCTGTTTACTATCATCATTTTTTTTCTCTTTTTGCACAAATCTTTTGCCATCACAATCACTTTTCATTACCTTTGATAATATTTTCTTTCTCGAATTCGGTGTCGATTTAGTTGATGTTGTTGGAGAATTTGAGTGAAAATTCTTTAAAGATTTGAAACGTGTCGATGATTGATCTTTGCCAACATTGTAGAAATGTGAATCATCTCCACAGGCTGATTGTTTGTTGCCCATTTTGTCCGCAAATTTGATTTGTTTTCAACAATTTTCAACCAATCTCACTTGATGATGTTGATAGAAAATTATTCAAGAAACAATTCGATTTTGTATCTATCAAACAAATCAATAATAATCGTTCCATGGTATGTCGATTACGATTGTCCTCACAAAAAACTTGTAACAAACACAAACACGCAATAAAACAGGAACGACCACTGTGGTCTGTAGTACCATGGCTAATTCGCTCGTAACCACACACGCGCGCATGCAAACATACACTGTAAAACAACACTCGTATAAGCTTGACGTGTTTCAACTGTCCTGTTTACTCTTTGAACTCGGCCCTTGTTTCCCCAAAAAAACACGCTCACATGGTTGGTCTCGCTTGTATGCCTTTTCGCTCGTTGCGCTTTATAGGCACGCTTCAATTCCTAATTTGGTTCGGGCTTTTTCTTTTTCTTCTTCTCGCTTTCCAACAATTATCAGCGACAACAACAAGTTTTCCAAATATGAAATCCAGATGAAACTTTACACATTTGAAATGTAAGAGAGATAACAAACAGCAGACGAATTAAGATTTAATCAATTTTTTGTTTTTTTTTTCGTCTGCAGCTCGATTCAAAATCACTTTCGAAAAAAGAACAGCTTTTGAAAAGTGAGATTGATAATGGCAATTTAATTGAGAGATGATTAAGATGATTTGGGACACGAAAAAAAATGAAAATTATTACATTACCTTATCGGTGAATATTGTTGATATTGTTGTCGTTGTTTGGTTTCCAAGCAACAACCAAAGCATAAATCCAATGAAACTAATTTCAAATGTTAGTATTGTTGTTTTGGTTGTTGGTTGATATTGTTCTCCAATCAATCGTCGGTGTTTTGGTTGTTCCAGGTATTGTTTTCGGAACATCAATTCTCCACCAATACAGCAATCATCGATAATTGTTATAATCAAAAATAATTGGCTAGTATTGATTGATTGATTCAAGATGAACTTGTCATCAAATGTTGTACTCAATGTCAATGAGTTTCGCTGATTATTGGTATTGTCGATCCAAAATTTCGATGTGGCCGATGCAAACTTCAACAATGGTTGTAGTAATGATGATGATAATGAATGGATGGTAAAAATGTCTACTCTTTTTCCAGGTTTTTTTGTGATTATTTTCAGCTGTGCTTGTTTCAAACAATGATAACTATGACAATGTTGAGTTTGGCCACAAAACATTGAAACAACTGTGATAAAAAGCAGGCTTTTGCCTCGTTGGCCGCTTACCAAACCGTGAATAAAACCTGCCAATAGATCATAATAATAATAATATTTTCCAATTTACCTTCTTGTTACCATCGATTTACCTGGTTGTTGTTGTGGTTGTTTCAAAAGCTGCAGCGAAACTTCTCTTTGATTACCTGGTTGTTTCTGTTCATCACCATCATCATTATTATAATCATTCTTGTTGTTGCTGTTATTGTTATCGTTTCTGTAGATGTGTCCATTGTCGTTGTTGTTGTCGATCGACTCATCTAAATGAACATTTTTCCCTCTAACAGCAACCAGACTTGTTTGGTGGCCGCCACGGTTTCCATTTGCTGCTATAGTAGCGTCAATTATGTGCTGTAGCCCGTTCGATTGTTGTACTGTTTGTCGTTTTTCAACTTGACCAACGATCACTGTTTGCTGTTCTTGTTTACGCTTTATCGAAACTTTCCGCCATCTAGTGTCAACATTCGCCAACAAATCTAATCCTCCGATCGATCGTTTTCGTTTTGTTTGCTCGTACAAATTCGGAACACTTTTCCGATGTTTTACGGTGGTCGATGCATCAATGGTTGTGACCAAACAATTATTTTGATCGATCGGTGCATAAGAAGCTCGTTTTTTACGCAAACAGTTTGACTGTCTTAGACCTAAATTGTGAAAATCACGTTGAATGGAGGTTTCAGCTTGAAAATTGCTTCGTTTTTTGCGATTCTCCATTATGATGCTGACCACAATCAAAGTTCTAAGCAAACGATCATAGCAAAAATGAACGCCAAACCAAAAAAAAATTGTTTTTGTACATAAAATCCTCACTTTTTTGCTATTTTCAACTATTATCCTTTATTAGTACTATAAGTATAGAGCTAATGCTTGCAACAGCCACCAACTTTTAAAGACGGGATTTTTTGGATGCCAAGATATAAATGTTATTTATTGGGCAATATAAGTATTTAGATTTGGATAAAAGTAAGAACGCAATCGTTACAAAAAATACACCAAAAAAAATGATCACTTTGACGATTTTGGTGATGATGACGAATTGGTATTTTTATTGTTGATACCCAAGTATTTTTCATCTTCTTTCATCAATTGATCGATTTTTTTCTTTTCCTCATCCAATGTTTGCTGTTTTTTGATCAATTCTTGATGATATTCATCCAATTTACGACCTTTGATCTCTTCACAATATTCTCTGGTCAATCTCCGTAATTCTCCTTTGCGAGTAGGTTTTTTTACTACTTCACCAAGTTTAGGAACGGTGAATTTTATGCCCAACATTTCAACCAAACGTTGATAACGTTCACGATCTTGGTAATAAAGTTCGATAAGCATTTTTTGACGACGATTTTTCAATGCTTCCTGTTGTATTTTTCTGGGAGCATCCTATAATATGAAAAATTAAATTTGAAATCTTCTCATATAAAGATTTTGGCATACAAATGATACAAACATATTGATCAACTTTAGTGAAATGACGAAGATTGTTTCGTATATGAACAGTATATTCAGCAACTGGAAAGCAAAAATACAAATTATAGGATTATAGAGCATTCTCAGGATTTAAATCGATACATGCTTTTGACTTCAGGAGAGTTATTATCCATTGGATAACGTCGAACCTGTGATAAAATTTTGTTCATCTGATTAGCTACAATCACAGGCTGAAACAAATCGATAGAACCAATGTATTATTATAAAGATCCAATTGGCAATTATCATTTTATAAACTTGAAACTTACACGTTCAGCAAATCCCAAAGTAAATTGTCGACGAACTATTTCTGGCGCACTATGGTGTTCATTCAAGAGTTAAGTTTAAAATTTAAGAGGAATGCTTGTTTACCAAACGAAACATACTTTTTTAGTTCTTTGGAATGTTCAGCACCGGGAATCAAATCATTTGGATCCCATTGGCCAACATCACGGACAGCGTCACCAGTATTTAAATATGGTGGATCAAGCTTTTGGCGTTCCCAATTAAATGGCAAAAAATCATTTGGCCAATGATACCAACGACGATAGCGACGACCAAAACGGCGGCTGATATAATTGATCATCGCTTCATTCTGAATCAACGAAACCCCTAATACATTATTGAATCGCAGCATTGTTTGTTTTCAATACGATTTTAGCAGGTTCAAATCAAAGAGACTGAAAATTCGACACGAAATTTGGTTTAGAAAAAAGCGAAAATCGAGCTATAAACAAAAATAAACACGCGTGTTTTGACGAAACAGCGCCATCTCATGGCATTTGGCGAATATTGTGCCAGCTAATGTAGTTTGATTTGAATTGTTATATGTGACATCAACTCCAAGTATAAACTTTAAAAAAATTGAAATCAGTCAATTTTTATTAGAAATAACTTTATAACTTGACTCTTAAATGATGGATTTTGTCACCAACTATGCACCAAAAGATATAAATGTGGACAAGTTTCAGGCAAAACATTAAAATTGGTTATTTTTTAAAGTTATTTATGAATGTATTTTTATCATTTTTTTCCTTTAACTCTTTTAACACGGCTGGGATATGCCAGGGAATACATTGCATTGAAATGTAAAAACTTCGACCGAAAACGTTCGATTCCTTAAAGGGAACACGGGCTTAAAATAACTACAATTTCGCGAGACGGCAGGCGCCGTTCATCAATTACGTTCATAGAGAGGAGTTAGATAGCTCAAGTTGTGTAGTTGATTTTTCTGACCTATGACTCCCTAGTTGATAATCAAGTCATTCGAAACAAATGCTTTGTGCATTTGCACCTTGGCTCTCGTACTGGACGGTCGTTCATTCCGACGCTGGCTCTCGTCCTGGACGGTCGTCCATTCCGACGCTGGCTCTCGTCCTGGATGGTTGTTTTGCATGTCCTCGCAGTAAGTTATTAATTTTATCATTATTTTTCGTTTTTTGAAATCTAGCTGACATAGCTAAAGCTGGAAGACCCTAGATAGCCCTAATCCAAATTGACTAATCTACTTTTCTGCTTTGCTCTATTCCCATCACATTGGAAATGACCTATTATATTCGGGTTTTCCTGGGCACATCCTTCTTCCACCAAATCCAAACATAGATTGCAGTCTTTTTGGTGGTTATACATGAGGACCACTCCTGGTCAATTTAAAGCCCGGGAGATCAAAGATTTTTGTCAAATTTATGGCATCCGTTACCACACAACACATCATCATCATCATAATCAATCCAATGGCTTGGTGGAAAGGTTTCATCAGACGGTTTGGGAGCTATTGAAGCCATATGTGGTCGAAAATCAGAAAGATTGTGAAAGTGAATCTAACATCAGTGTTAACATCTATCGGCAAAAAGGAATTTTGTCAGCAGATTGAAGCACTGCAGTTGGGTTTATATTTTAGTCAACATGCGGCAGCAGAAAATGCGATGTAGTGGAGCCAACTTTCAATGTTTGAATTCATATTTTCATATTTGATCCAACAGGTGGCAGCCCCCTGATCTTGGTTTCATATTTGATTCAGCAGGTGGCAGCCCCCTGACGTTGGTTTCATATTTTATTCAACAGGTGGCAGCCCCCTGACGTTGGTTTCATATTATAATCAACAGGTGGCAGCCCCCTGACGTTGGTTTCATATTGATTCAA